>WBNM01019636.1:0-35270 GCA_013399055.1 Ramphastos sulfuratus
CAGCTCTTCAAAGAGTTAGTAAAGAGGACCCAGTGGGAAATAGCTCTCAGGGACAAGGGAGCGGAACAGAGCTGGTGGAACAGATGCTTTCTATAGAGCGCAAGAGATCTCAGTCCCTACGTGTAAGGCAAGAGACCACCATGGCTGAGCTATGACCTGCTGGTCACACTAAAGGGCAAGTTGGGACTACACAGGAAATGGAAGAAGGGTCAGGAATCCTGAGAAGAGTATAGGGATGTTGCCTAGTTGTGTAGGGACAAGTCAGGAGGGCCAAAGGGCAGCTGTAATTGAACTTGGCAAGGGATGTAAGGAAAAACAAGGAAGGTTTCTACAGGTAGGTAAATGAGAAAAAGGTTAAAGAAAGTGTACTCCCCTGATGAGCAGCAGTGGGAAACTAGTGACAAGGGACAAAGAGAAGGCTCAGATTCTTAACAGCTTTTTTGCCTCAGTCTTTGCTGGCAACCCCTCTCCTCATGGCTCTCATGTTGATGGCCCACAAGATGGAGATCAGAGAGACAAAATCCCTCCTGCTGTAAATGAAGACAAGGTGCATGATCACACCTTTATGATTTTTGTAAACATATCAGCCTTCTCCTCTGTGCCCCTAAAAGTCCTCATCCTTCTAGCCCCTCTGCTAAGAATGCTGCTTTGCAATCCTAGGCATTTTGCTTTCCATCCCCTATGCCCTTTCCGATTGTACTATACTTCTCTCAGACTTCAAAGGTCAGCTCTGCACACAGCACTGCAAGCTTTTATTAGGTGGAAAACAATGTCGTTTGCCATCAGGATCCTTCCTGCTGTTGCAAACATCTGGATGTTTTGAACAAACAGAAGGGCTTGTGGAACTAAAGTAAACGGTAGAGCAAATCTGTATCCATAAATATCAAGGACTTTGGCTGCAGAAACCTGATTAGCAGAGAGGGCTTTTCACAGAGCTACTGAAAGATCTGGTTGATGTGTCCAAGGGTGTAAAGAGTGGCATATATTGAGCACTTGTACACAATGAGGTAACAGCTTTGAGAGAATGAAGAACTGGTACCAGCTTTCATTCTGCATCTTGATAGCCCAAAAGCAAACAAGTACATTGTGCTGTCTTTTCTGAAGAGGGACAAATGTTACTCATACTGAGTGACATTTTCTGTGGATCACAATTATGTGCTCAGACTGAAATGTTTTAAAGTGAAGATCGAAAAATAGATACCTTAATAATTATATTTGTTGGTTTTTTGTTTTTGGTTTTTTCTTTCCCCCTTCATCACCGCTCTCCAAATAACTAGCCAGCATGCTGACAAGCTCAAGGTGTCTGGCAACGTCCTGATGGATGAGCTGTTCATGGTTGAGAGATTGGAGACTTGGTGTTCATGCAGTAGGATCACTGATGGTCAGAGGTCCAAGCCCCCTGTGTGGAGCCGGAGTCACCACTTCTCTTCTGCCTCCTAGTCAGTGCATTATGAAAGCAGAGTATAAAAAAAAACAAACCAACAAATCTTAATTCCCATTCAAAGTACTGCAGTGTCTTTTTTGTAAGACTAGATTTTCATTAAATACATATGTTCCATATAACTCCAAATCACTTCTAGCAGATCTGCTGATATGCTGATTAGGATAAGTGTGTCCTTCAGCAGTGTTCCTTTTACTTGAGTTTCTTCATGTCACGAAAAGATTGAGAGAGGTGATCCTGCTACTTTACTTTACTCTGTTAAGACCTAACCCAGAGTATTGCATCCAGCTCTGGAGTCCTCAGTTCAGGAAGGACATGGACCTGATAGAGCAGGTCCAGAGGAGTGCCACAAAAATGACTAGGGGGCTGCAACATCTCTGCTATGAGAACAGGCTGAGGCAGCTGGGGTTGTTCAGCTTGGAGAAGAGAAGGCTCCAGGGAGACCTAATATCAGCCTTCCAGTACCTGAATGAGGCCTACAAGAAAGTTGTAGAGGGACTGTTTACTACAGCCCTGTAGTGACATGATGAGGGGCAATGATTTTAATGGTGAGGCTTCTGCTCTGGTCTGTCTGATGCAGGGCTCCTCAGGCAGGAGCAGGGGGTAGGGCTTCCTCTGCGTTCCAGGTGCTGCTTCCAGTGCACCCATGGCAGCTCCCTGCCCACTCCTAGTGTTCCCCTGCTGCAGCCCAGTTAGTGTGGGAAGCGGCCTGTCACAGTGCGGTGTCTGTCAGCCTGGGCTGTGCCAGATGTGCCTTTGAAGCCCTCTCTGACTCTCTTGATTTGCCATTGCAATGGGCTGCCCAGGGAGGTGGTGGAGTCACCATCCCTGGAGGTGTTCAAGAAAAGACTGGATGAGGCACTTAGTGCCATGGTCTAGTTGATTGGACAGAGCTGGATGATAGGTTGGACTGGATGATCTTGGAGATCTCTTCCAACCTGGCTGATTCTATGATTCTATGATTCTAAATTGGAGGAGACTAAATTTAGGTTCAATGTTAGGAACAAGTTCTTTCCATGAGGGTGGTGGAGCACTGGAATAGCTTCCTCAGGGAGGTAGTTGAGGCTCCATACCTGGACATTTTCAAGGTCAGGCTTGATAAGTGGCTGAGCAACCTGATCTAGTGGAAGATGTCCCTGCTTACTGCAGGAGAGTTGGACTAGATGACCTTTGAAGGTCCCTTCCAACTCAAACCATTCTATGATTCTAAGTCACTGTGCTTCACTACAGTTTGCTTACAGTCTTCATTACATTTCATGTTTATACAAAGCACTACTCATGCTCCAATTTATCATTTTCATATCTTTAAATCTATTACTCGTCAAAATCCCTCCATTACAGGTGCACCTCAGGAAAATGAACTAATAATATGACATGATTCATGTAGTGAGGACCTGACACCTCCAGACATTCTTTTCAAGTGCTGTTGGCATCGGTTAGTATTTTCCACCTTTACTTTAGGTAATTTCCTAGTTTCTGTGGAGAAGAAAAACATTCCAATAATGATACCCACAGCTCCAAACCACTACTTAGCACATAATGAACTAATTTAAACCAAGTCAGTTTGATTCCAGTTTTCTGCAACGTAAAACAAATGCTTTTGCCAAGGCCAAAAACCAGACATAAAGAACATGTGAACACATTCCTAACTGTAGGTGTAAATCACACCTACATAGCACTATATTTCAAACAACATTAAGCATAAAGTAACAAAATAAATGAACTTGCAGGCCTATCCACTCAGCATTTGCCATTTCATTCCTTCACAGTCCTATAATTTTCCTATAATTTTGCTTTTTGTAAGTTGTTATTGTTGTTTCCTTGTTTGTTTGTTTTGATGATGAAAGGATGACTCAACAACTGTTAGTTGTTAAAGTGTCATTTTTTGCTAAAATCTTTATAATAGAATGGTGAAAATAATAATCTCCAGAAGTGTAGGCTGCCTAAGTTTTACCTTTAAAATAAACTACTAGTAAAAAACAGCACCTTTTTAATGATCTTGCATTCTACTCATAATGAAGAAACAATGATTGCAGTTCATATGCCAAACTGTGTCTGAGGTAGCTAGGAGTTCTTTGAGGAATATATACATTAATAAAACATTTCAATGTTTTGCATACTTTTTAGCACCATGGAGCATTAAAGGCAGGGTTTAGATTTAGTAACCAAGGTGTGGTTAACAATAGGACTGTAATAACAGTACCTTCATTTAAAAGTTGAGGCTCTGTGTTTTGAAGTTATAGATTACACACAGCACCTTCTAAACTGGAATGTCTTAACAGAAAAGAAAGATTATCTTAGGAAAAAGTTTGATGCTTTCAAGCCATTGGTGGTGAACATGGACATTCTCTTTGCTGTGCTCTTGGGAAGAGTATACATATCCAACCAGCTCTGAAGGCTGGGCTGTATCCTAGCAAAACTTTTGCTAAAAGAGCAGCATTTTGGTTCCCAGAAGGGAAAAAGGAGCTTGCTGGCTTCTGGGCTTGCTTTGCCTAAGCAAACAAAGCAGAAATCTGTCAGCAGCCTTGGGGTATCTGGGAAGTGATTGCCTAAAGGAAAGAGGTGAGGGAATATGCTATGTAACATTGTCCTATTTCTTATTAATTCAATGGCAGATTTGGCAGGTTCAATTATTTCTCCTTGTTTCGTTGTCTGATTGTTAACTTCAGTTTGTTGTTGAATGCCATGTGTATTCAGAATGAATTCAGAAGTAAAAGAGCAAGTAAGGCCACAAAAGTCTGAGATGGTAGGAGCTGAAGACAACTCTCAGATCATAAAATCATTTAGGGAATGGAAAAGGATTAAGAACCTTTCTATTACTTTCTATTAAAAGCATGGAGTATTTAAATATAACCATATCTAGTAAGATATCCTTGTCAACGCCTGACTTCTGTGTACTAATATGTAGATTAGAAAACATCACTGCTTTGTTTTGACTCATGTTTCAACCTTGATACTTGCATCTGTTCCCATTTACTGCATGTGTTGTCTGATTACCCAAGGACAGCCTCTGCTTACCACATAGCACCTACTCCAGTCCATTTTACTCTACATTCAGCACAGGTATTAGGTGGATGCAGCTCTACAGGTAAAAGATAAGGTTGGAGTGATTGTGCTAGTGCAATCTCTATGTGATCTGGTTGGTTATGGGCAGATGGAAAAGGTCACTTTCACATAAATAGCTCCTGAAACACAATAGCAGCAGTACTGGACAGCCAACATTCACAACAGATGTGTTCCAGAAGTTTTATTTTGGAGTAACTCTGATCTGGTTTTGTGCTAAATGTCCGTTAGCTGTGAGAATATGGTCAATGTGCTGCTAGGGTGTGTCTTGTGATAGAGGAATGCAGTTTATGTGTCCTGAAACCGATCAGTGACCTGAAACTCCATGTGCTAAGCAGGAGTTGGAAGCACTCCCTTATCTAAATGCAAATACTACCTAGAAGAACTGTAGCAGCAGTTCCTTCATCGTGCTGTTGCAGCTTTCACGCTGCTGCAGCTGAGAACTGATCAGTGCAGCTGCACATAACTTTGTGAGACTGTTGATCTCCTCACCATTCAGCTTCGTTGATATTAGTATAGTTATAGATACTGACAAAACCAGAAATCCTTCTTCGGCATATGCTTAGCATATAATGCATATGTCAAATAAAAATAAATGTTATAGAAGAGAAATTTCCTATACTGTGATGTAAATTCTTCCCCAAAAGAACTATATGTATGTTTATAGGAAGTTCAAGCCAGATGGGATCTGGTGATTCAGGGAAGGAAACCAGGCACACCTGGTATTTGTGGATTAGGTATCTACAGTAGTGTTTCTCCCTACAGTAGAGATTTCACAAGAGTGACCGTCACCTGTGCTGGACTTTAACCTCTTCCACAGGCTGAAAACTGTACTATGTGTCACAGAAGTGCAGATAAGGGTGAAGCAGAGTCCCCAGGCAGGATAAAAGGCATGGATAGATACCTATGGGTAGTCTGCATACACCTGTCCTGTGGACTGCCCTGTTTATGGAAGCATCACTTTCCTCCTCTGTGGCCGGCAGGTGTCTGCACTGTGGTTTAGGTGTAGTTCCAGCCAGGCTAGCTGGTAGGTATTGCATGTTCCTCAGCACATCCAGAGACCTTGATGAGCAACAATCTGTTTTGGGTGGTTTTCAGCGTTCCAAATGAAACATTAAGTTAATTATTTCTTTGATTTGGAAAATGATACTGAATTTTTCTCTAATTACAAGAACTACCTGAAGGTTTTCCCATGTTTGGGACTTCTTTAAACTTCCTTCAGGAAGGTCTTTTAGTACAGCACTGTTGTTGCAATCCTGCTCTCCCCTGAGAGCTCAGTCTTCCACTCCTTGCTCTGTTGAGTGTCTCACTGGCTCCAAGAGCTCACCTTGAGTTGGTGCTACTGACTGGGCCCTTAGTGCATAATGTAATTGGAAAAGTGTGGTATACCAGATATAAAGTGTCCTTTTGCTAAAAAAACAAAACCAACAACAAAACCCAAACAAGTTTCATGTTCACTGTAACTATTTGAGCTGCATTAAATTGATGTGAAAGAGGAGACTGTATATAAAAAAATTGACTTGATGTTCAACTGAGACGATGATTACATGGCATTCAGATATTTTCAATGTAGTAGTCTCTTTTATTTCCCCACTAATTTCTAAAAATCTCTAAAACAGGTAAGGAAAAAATTTTGTTTCAGACTCTGCTTTAACTGATTTTTCATTTTTATTAGGTCAAGCAAAAACACTTAAAACTCCCTATATAAGAAGGAATTCCCTTCTTCCCTTTACATTTCTGTGTTTTAGACTGACCCACCTGTTTCCCAAATATCTCAGACACCTGATAGATCTATTGCCGTTAGCAGGTGACAGAGTACAAGAACTTCATCAGCTGACCCTATAAAGAAGTGTTGCATCAAGCCGGAGCCAGATCTTGTCACTCTTCAGTTCTGCAGGTGATTTCTCCACAGAAAATGCCCCTTTTTGTTGTTTTACTGTTTACTAACTTCCAGATAATAAAACTGTTTCTTTGGAGACTTCTTACTGGAATATATCTTACACTTTGTATCTTATCTACTGTTAATATTTCTCATGCCAGAGAATCAGAAATCACTTGGGTTTTTTTCACTTGACATTTAACTCCCTGGAAAAGACCACTGAAATCATCTCTTGTCAATGCCTAATTACATACTGCTCTATCACACTGTCAAACAGGAAGAGTCTTAGGGGCAAAGAAGTAATTTAGTTAACTACTCCATCAGGACGGGTGTCTTGAAAGGAGACTTAACTACTGAATTACTTCCAGGCTTATGAGAAACATTTGACCTGGGTTAGTCTCCCGCAACTGACACAGACAAGAGGTCCCATCTTGTTGCCTTCTGGAAGGGATAGGCACTCTCCTCTGTATTTCTCTTTTGCTGCTAACAGGAGCAAAAAGTGTGTGAGGCACTTGAGGATGAAGTCAATGTGGCGGGCAGCGTCATTGGCATCCTTGGGGTAGCCAGCTCTCCTGAGAAGGAGAAACAGGAAAAGGGGATGAAGGAAGCATACATTCCTGGATGAGGTGGAAAACCAGAAAAGTACATGCTTCAAAGCTGAAGAACTGGCAAGAGTGACCAGGCCTCACAGGCATTCTGAGGAGTCAGAGCCAGGGCAGGTTGTAAGGACACATCACATATCCAGGCATCTGCCACACATCTCCTTTCACAGTGCCATGCTCTGTTGTTTAGGGCACTTTAAGGTCTTTCAATGTGACATTCAGCCTGCTATGCTTTCTTTTACTTTGCTCAGACTTAGCCATTTGGCTGGGAAAGTTTTGATGCATCATGAAGGATTTTTTTACTGCATTCATAAGTGTCACCAAAAACCAGCACTGCGTTGCCAAGAGAACCACAGAAGACGAAAATATTAACTGAACATACAGGTTTAAATATTCTCTTTCCAGGAGAGTTAAACGGTCTCAACGTTCTTTATTATAGACAACACCAAAAAAAAAAGTGACGAAGACAGCAGACGTGGTGGGTATGAAACTGAAGATATCAAAGGTCTCAAACATGGGTAAACAAATTACAATGTAGACATGCTGAAAGGCCAGTATGCAATTCCAAGAATATAACTCCAACACCAAAGAATTTCCTACTTGAAAACAATGGGACAACTTTGCTTCTAACTATATATAAATGCAAGAGTGTGATCTGTGAAAAAAATCATCTGTCTGGGCTAGCATTGCGTAAATCACAATTATACCATTTCAGCCAGTTTCAATCAGAAAAAAAATCTAAGTCACTTTAAAAGTTTACTACCTAGAACTTGCTAATGTATTTATTAATAACTGGAGCCCTGCTTATTTGTGAAAGTTTAAGGTCTCAAAGTTCCAGCTGGGTTGCTTCATATTGACTAGGAATACGTCAAACTGTAGAGTTGGTGATTGAACACAAACCTTTCACAGGCATGTTTTCATTTGAAGCCAGATAAGGAGCACCCTTTCACAAAACCCAAATGGATGTGATTAGGTACTACGTAATTCAATTTACTTCTTTTTAGTATTCATGGGAAGCAACTGAAGTGTCATGTTGATTTTTGCAGCTGCCTTTGCAACTTTCTATCTATTCTGTTTGTAACTTTTAGGTGCATCTTAGAACACAAAGAAACAAAAATTGAATGCAACTAGCAACATAGCCTCAAAATCTTTTTTGTACTCTACAGGACAGAGAGGGTGCGGTTGAAACATACCTATTATTCTGAGGTCAGAAATATCTTTTCCCTTACATTAAAATTATGCAACAAAAGCCAAGTACATGCTAATTATTCTGTGAAGGCAGATCAGAGTGGCTCTCTTCAGCACATTTTAGCCTGATAGCACTTGTCATTGCAGTTTCCTAATGAACTGCTGTATCCAGGATGGACATGCAACACTCACAGAATGTGGCATGACATTTTCAGTTGCAGACAGAGGTGCACACATCATTCAAGAGGCCCACTCCTCATCACTTTACTCAGGGTGAAGCCAATATTGTGGGCTTTTGCTCCATGATTAAAACTTCATTGCTATGCTAAAAAAACACTACAGTTCTTGGTTGTCAGGGCTCAGATTGTGACCCCATATGGGTCAGAGAAAGCAAGGCAATCAGTTTTTATCTTCTTCATTGTCCCCCTGTTGGAGTTAGCAAACTAAGCAGAATCAAAGGAAAATTAGGAAAGATGGAAATTGAAGACATTATTTTCCTTTATCTGCTGGTGTGTGTCCAGGAAAAAAAATCTGAGGTATGGCAGAAGCAAAGAGCAGAGTAGGAAGTCTGGTTCAGGCAATCCTCTGGTGACCATGCAGTCATGCACTGCTGTGCCTGCAGTTATACTTTCTGCTCAAGGCTGCCCAAGTGAAGAAAACCACTTGCAGGCAAAATTGCATGTGATCTTTCATTGGCTTTGCTGAATTTCACAGCAGCACTGTGACCTCTGGCTAGCCAGCAAAGTAAGCTTTGGAATAGCTGAAGTGGGTAGCTCTCCTTGTGCAGGGAAATTCATCAAAAGCCAGGGACAAGCAAATGTTGGGAAAGAAGGCCTATAAAGGCAGCACCTTTACAGGTTGAGGAGAGCAGGCTGAACTGCCTCATGGGCCTCTTTTCCATGTGAGGAAAAGATCACTTCAGTCTGTGTCCGTTAAACTGAACCCGTGTTGAAAGCATCTTCCCACATTTTTTAACCAGCATTTTGTGGGCACAAGCAGGTATAAACTGATGGAATTACAATGGTCAAGTCAAAGCGTAAATTTAAAACACAAGCTAGTCCAGGGAAAAGCTTCCTGCAATGCTGTATGATATACACATGTTCTTATGAGCTGTACCTTGCTTCAGTGCTAGCATTAAATCTTTGTTTTGTCTGTGTTGAACTTATTTGTACATTCAGTCCTGAATCCAGTCTTAATTTTGTATGGCAGCCGAAACTCTTACTTCCGTTGCAACCTCGTCTGATGAAGGGAGGATAATCATAGAATATGTTGATCCTTATTGCTGATACTCCAGCCAAGCATTGTTAAAGTTACAGGTGATTCTCTCAGGTCTTGGCTCACAAAAGTCATCTGACATAGGGAATTTTTAATTCTTAGACTTTTTGAAAAAGCATTCAGCTAATCTTCTGTGCTGTGGTTCAGGAAAGGACACTCTGAATGTCAAACACGTGGCTTGGAAGTGTCGTTGGAACCAAAGGATCTGGAATACGTGTTTCTGTTAAAGAGTGTAACTAAATGTCCTGGATAGGAGTGCATTCTGGATTTGGGCATTAATGGGGATGTCTGGGAACAAATCATAGATTTTTAGCTTTGCATTAAGCTCTGCACTGCCTTCCAACAAAGCAGCAGTGCTTGCATGTGAAGGACAGTGGCACTGACCATAAAGGAGCCAAAGGTATGTCTGCACCGTGCTGTTTTCTGAAAGACTATTAGATTTAGAGGCTTAGTTGTTCAAGGTCTTTAGCATTTGCTTACTAAACTGAGTCCTTCCAACACCCACTGTATTCAAGGGCATTCAGTGCTTTGCAGGATTATGTCCAGGTACACAGTGTTGAAAAATCTCTCTCTGATGCTTGGTGACTGTATTTGAAGTTCGTAGAATCATTTTTTGTTATTCTTCTTCATGCATGGAGCAAATCCATTTGAAGCATATTCATATGTCTAAAACAGAGATTAAAACAAATATTCTGAGACTAAACAGAAGTTTCCCAATATTACTTTTTCATATGTGTGACTTTGAAGGCAGAGCTTTAGAACACGTCTTTGAGCTGTGTCCACAAACACACATTACAAGGTCAGTGTTTGTGTGCGTACTACCTGTAGCAGTAACTGCATGTTAGAGAAGCTGGAGGCGTCCCTAGATAGTGGGGTGACTAGCTAGTATCATCCTCTGCAGACAACAAAAGATTCTGGAGTTCTTTGACAGCAGGCATTTGTCACATGATACCTCCAATGGTCTTCCAAGTGTCTGCCGTAACATAACACTTTTCAGCTAAGACAATAAATCAGTCTAAATTTAGCAGGAAAAAGACACTTGGCTCTCTACCAGGCCTGATAAGCAAGAAATAAGAGATAGCCAAAAGGAAAAAAAACAAAACAACAAGAAAACACACACACACACAAAAGCACAAAAATCCAACCAAACAACCAAAACCCCAACAAAAACAACAGCAACAACAATAGAAAACCCTCAAAAAAACCTAAACCAAAACCAAAACAAAAACTAAAGCCAAAACCAAACCAAACCAAAACCAAAACCAGAACAAAACAACACAACAGCAAAAAACCTCCAAAGGGAAAAAATGCTACAAACCAGGAAAAAAAAAACAAAACCCAAACACCAAAAACAAACCAACAAACGAACCAAAAAAAACAAAACACAAACTATGTCAGGAAATCTTTAGCAGGCTGTGGGTTATTTTTCCTCTTTTGGACTTCTGTTTTTTGGGTTTGTTTGGGGTTTTTTTCCATTTTCTTAATCAGGTGTGCCGACGGAAACTGATTATATGCTGCCCAGATAATTGGTTCGGATTCCTGAGCCTTCTGTCCTTCAGCATGGCCAGTAATGAAGACAGAGAGGGAGAGCGGGATGTGTCTGCCTGCTTGGAATGTGGCTGGAGCTGAAAGCTGACACCAGCTCGCTGGAAAAAGGCTTGTGAGCAAAGGCTGTCTCCAAGACAACAGAGTATTTTCCCTGTGATGCATTTACACAGTGGGGTTAAAGTTCTGTGAAAGCAACAGCTGTTGTAAAAACATTGTATTAAATATGCTTAGAACTGTAAAACACGTGCTCCTCGTGTTGTACTTTGCTGGAGAGAAATGTGGAAATCTGTGGTACATCTGAGGGAGAGTTTCTGCTCTCTCAGAGCTGTTTTATAAACATCATGCTCCATTTTCAACTTTTTCCTGCAGACGGAGCTTCTTCAGACCGTTTTTCTCTGAAGCTGACTTTCAAATTAAAAGTTAATGACTAAAGCATGGCTGGGTCTGTGCCTTACTTTTACACCTTCAAACGAATCCATTTGCTTGAAAACTCTGAGTGCTCCCGTGTTTGGGCATATGCTGAGACAAATGAAGCCTGCTTGCTCTGGCACCACCCATATATGTGCCCTCACTCTCATCTGCACTTCAGACTCACCAACACTAGTATTTTTCATTCCCAGAAAACAGATCTCCTGCAATGCTCTCCTGTTACAGACGTTGCCAATCTTTGGGGAGAAACTTTCCCTGTAGATAAAGTATTTCCAGGTTTAAATATCAAAGGCCGGCACTGACCAAGGACTGCTTCAGAGCTATTCTCTCACTCTCATTTTGCAATTTTTAGAGTCTTAAAATTATTATGCAGCTTTCAACTCAAGAAGTGAAGACCTAGATGGCCTTAAGAGCCTCATCCTATGTATCTCTCCCCAAGCGGGACCACAGGAGCACAGCTACACAGATGACCAATGAGCCTCTTTAGGCACTGATATGATAGCTGTATTTTTTGTCTTTTCCATGCAAAATTTATAAAAATCATAAAAGTCTATAGCAAACTGTGTTTGTGTCTCTAGTATAAATTTCTGCCACCTCTTATCTTCCTTGCTTAGGGTTTTATTTTCTGTGGAATAGGAAAATATTTTCTACTGAAAATCATTTTAGTGCTGAAATGGATGACAATATATAATAATAATTATTATTATTGTTATTATATTATCATTATAATCATTATCATTATTATTTAAGAGGTGGACTGTAGGATGGCAATTTCCTGCTTTAAATTCCTACTGCACTTCCACAAACATAGATTCAGGAGACTGGTACTCTATAGTCTGGGTTTATGTATGATTTTCTGTTTCTGTTTCACTGCATTAAGTCCTCCACCCTGGATTCTGTCTTTTTACTAGAGGTATTATCTTCTTTTTCTGAATTTTTTTTTTTTTCCTCCCCAGAGGTGCTCAAAATAAACAATGAAGTAACACTGAATTTTCAGGCCTACTAGCTCTGAATCCATTTAGGCAATGTGAACCTGCCTATCCCTAGCAATACTACTTATAGAAAATTACTCTTCCATCCAAATTAAATTCCAACATCTGGAGAGAGCTTGTCTGAATGGACTTGGCAATGATGCCAAAAAACCTTCTTCATTCTTCACCCAGCAGCTGCCATCATCACAACATTCCAGCTCCCACTGGGATGGTAAAACATGTCTGCAAAGGTCTTTGACTGTGTTTCAGGAATCCCAGGAAAGAGGGCTTGAAAGGAGGGTCTTGTTTGCACATGTTAACTCACAAGTATGCCAAAGAGGGGACTAGGAAAATATTGCAAACTCCATTCTTCCTCACCCCTTAAAACATGGTAAAGTAATTAAAATTACCAGTGTAAAGATTATTTTTGACCATATGAATGTACATGTGGGAAAAACTTGATGATTTAAAATACGTTGTGTTTTGGAAAAGATCAGTTAAACACATGCCTGGACGCATATATATGAGAGAAAGAAATCTCAGTATCTGGGTTTGATTTACTTCCATGCACTTGAAGGTACAAACTTCACATACATTATACATCTGTTGGGACCTGGCAGAACAGGAGCTGTGGGCTTTTTGCTGCTGCTAGAGTCCACATGTATTGGATTATGTTATCGGCCCACTTCATGGTAAAGATTGTATCTTTGCGTATGTCTGCCTGAAAAAAAAAAAAAACAGTTCAACTTTAGTGGGAACAACATGCCTAAGCTACTTCAGCAATTTTGAGAATCTCAGCCTAAATAATTGAAACATATTGGAAGTGAAAATGTTGTCTTACTTGAGATGGAATCAAACCTGCTGATTTCAGTTGAAGTTTTCGCTGTTCAGCACTCCACCGGTGTGGCTTTTGTAGGTGAAAAAAGCCCCAACCAGTCTTGAAAGCCCTCTCAATTTTGAGAGCAAAACTTCACCAAGAAGAAGGGAGCCTTTGAAAAAGTTCTTTCAAGAATTTGGCAAGGGGGTGGGACAAGTGTCTGTTCAGCACCAGCTGTAGTCTGGAAGGAGCATTGGGTTGTTTTTTTGGTTTTGGTTTTTTTTTGGTGTGTGGGTTTGTTGGGTGCTTTTAGTTTGGTTTTGGGTTTATTTTGTTGTTTGTTTGTTTGTTTTTAGAGCAGCACAAATGATAGCACCTTGCCCACTTTGATTTGTGGCAGTTCTAAATTTTGAACGTATTTTCACATCAACCACATTTCAATCCTTTCTGTCTCCATGAAACATGCAACAGTCACAGCAATGTCTTGAAGTTCATTAGCCAGAAGGCATCAAAGTGCCCTCATTACCAGAGGGCTCTAAACAGTGAGGATTGTTTTATTTAGTTGAAATCTTTCCAAACATCAGATTTTTTTTCAGCGTTATGTTTCAATAATTTCTCACAACCCCAGAGGTTAAGGAGCAGGTCTTCAAACAGAGCCTGACACTGCTAGAATCTCTATTTGCAAGACGGAAGATGAAGGGATCCTGTCTCCAGAGGAGGGGGGGCAAAGAATGGAAAGCACTTAAAGTGAAGGGTCATTTTGAAATAACCCCTGTGCCTAGTTCTTCCACTTCTGAGTGAAGTATCATCATAAAGTTGCTCTTCAGATCGGTGTGGTTTTTCTGGGGTTTGTTCTATTCCCTGTGAAAGTGACCAGAAGGTTCAGCACTGACTGACAACACAGAGCAATGAAAGTAGTTTAAAACTTCACATTAGGTAAAGGTATGTCTCAGGGGGGTAAAAAACATGTTTTTAAAACATATATGTTTATAGCTACAGAAAGAATATATGCATTCAGTGAAACACAAGTTTTCAAACAAGAATATCTATAAAAGTGAAGTAGCCAATTCCCAACAGAGCCCAAGCCCTAATTCCATGATGAACTAACTCATCATCCCACTCTCAATGACTATACAATTCTTGTTTGCATATCAGAAAAAGGACATTGTAATTTTCTAAAGCCCCAACGTATATGAAATCCTACTGTTACAGCATTCACCCCTACAATAGCTCTCTGGAGCCCTCAAAATGCCTGACTGTCCGTTCGGTTACTCTAAGGGAAGGAACAGGACATTGTTTACATCACAAAGCAGCATTAATGAAGGTATATACATTAACCAGATGAATGCATTCTGCTGTGTTTCAGCAAGCTCAGTGCAATTTGCACTGATACAATGAATATCAAGCAGATCTCTCGGAACAGACTGTGCAGGTATCAGCTGCACCATAACCGAGTGCTGAGTAAAACGCAGTATGTGGTGTGCTATACAGATTGGCAGTGTTTTGGGGAACTTTGCTCCAGGAAAAGGCGATGGATGGGAGGAAGGGTTCAAAGATACCTAACAGCCTGGCACTGACCCATTGAAAATAAGGAAGCAGTTTCATACAGCCTCACCATTTGCCTTTGTTATTAGGAAATAAATCAGCCTTTGTTTTTTCTGGACAAAGTGAAGGAATGTCATTATGACTTATAAATTGTGCAGTTACAAAACAATCAGGAAATCTTCACATTTAAATCTGAATAACTTGAATTGTTTGAAATTTAAGCTTTAGTCTATTGAGTGAAACAAATGCTTAAATAGAACTCTTCATGGAAATGCTGAGTTTGAGCTAAAATCTGCATAAAAACCCAGTGAGCCTAGTTAAAGACTGAGCAAATCTTATACTTGCACCACTTAATACCTTTTGACTAGAGATGAGATAAAACTCAGAGATGGTAAAATGGCAAATTAGTGTTGTTTATAGTGCTTTATTTGTGCTATTGCAAATGCATTTAGAGTGTAATCTCAATTTCATGCAACTAGACACTTCCCTCAGCTCTAGAATCTCATGATTCTGAACATGCTGGTGCATTGGTAGTTAACTCATTAAGTCAAAAGTACTGAAGTCAAACATTTGCAGAGTTCCTTGCTTACTAGCATCAAACATTTTTATACAAC
Source organism: Ramphastos sulfuratus (assembly GCA_013399055.1). Lineage (NCBI taxonomy): Eukaryota > Metazoa > Chordata > Aves > Piciformes > Ramphastidae > Ramphastos > Ramphastos sulfuratus. The sequence continues at coordinate 15,373 of WBNM01019636.1, forward strand.
GCCTATTCCCAAATTGTCAAAGGTTGTCCAGAGAAATTGTAATGCCATTGAAATAAACTTCTGACTTGATGACTGTAGTGCCAGACAAAGCCCAGCAGAAAAATTGGTACAGTTTTTGAAAAACAGGTAGAAGGATTGTCCTTACTTTTATATAACTAAAAGGAAACCTTCTACTTAAAAAAAAAAAAAAGTCCTTTCTTCACTAGGCATCACTGATCTGGCAATTGGAGCTGTAGATTTAGAAATGATCTGTGAATAACCTAAAGCTTTCTGATAGCTATGGTTTTATTGGTGCTTTCTTGGTGTAAGAGGGCCATCATTTCTAGAATTTCCTGTTTTCCAGCCTTTATCTCCAGCTAAGCTCCACCCCTTGTGGATTTTCACACTGTCCCTTCTCAGAGATGACCTCTCTTCCACCTCTGACCTCTTTCAGAGTTTTCACCCTTGTTTTAACAACTGATTTATGACATGCCTGTGAAAGGGTCAAGCCTACTTTTACGGTTTGCTTAAATTTTTTTATTTTTTTTTTTTTGTAGATACAGAAGTGGTGCTTAATAAGTGCTAAGTAAATAAACTAAGGATTGGAGACAGCTTCCCTTTTTTTCTAACTACTAGATGTCTCTGAAAGTCTTTGTAACAAGTGTTTACTAAGTCTTCAAACAAATGACCTGATAGCTGTAATCATTTTGTGCCTAATGAAATGTGTCAAGGGTTTAGGATTTCCAAAAAGAGTAATTTCAAATTAAAAAATTAAGTTGTCTCACAGTTCAGTGAAAAGGCAAATGCTAAAGATAATTCAAAGACTTGTATATGTAATGGACAGGAAGTCTATTTTTCTTTTAGTTTGACAGATTGATCTTCCACAGGAAAGGAAAAAAAGGGGAAAAGGGAAAGAAGGCTAGTAGGCATAAACTTTCATTGCTTCCAGCCTTCCTTACCCAAAACTCTTTTCCATCTTAGTTCAGAAGAAGTCAGGACTGCAGGATCAATAACTTACCTTAAAGGCAGATTTTGTTATTCTTTTTCCCTCATGCACTATCCTTTATACTCACCCTAAATTAACATGCAAATTCAGTTGTGGTACTTAATGTGCTCTTCATCATTCACTGTGTCTAAGAATTGTAACTGCATGTATTTAGATTTCAAAAACTAAACAAAACAAAAATTGGATATTTGTGTTGATATTTATGAAGTTCTAAGTAAATACTAATTAGATGACAATGCTTATCCTTCTTGCCACAGATCACATCACACAGAGAACAACTTAAAAATAGGAAGAGTGTGTTTTGAGGTTCTCTATTTCGAGCTGAACTGCATACTAACATTTTCTCTCTAAACTTTGTCACTTGTGTCTCTCCCCAAGTTAAATGGTAACAGATGATATTTTTTTTACAGATGTCACAGGAGACATTCTCTTGGTTTCTCAAATGTACTCCATTTTTTTCCTAGCCATTAAAAACTTGATTTACTATCTTGACAATTTTAATAGGGAAAGTAACAGAGGTTTATTGCTAATATTTTCTCATTTCCACGTTTGCTTGAAATGCTACCAGCGAGGAATATCTTCCAAGACAACACCTTGGATTTGATTCAGCATTACAGAGACGCCAAATGTAGATGATTTTTTTTTTTTAAATTGAAAAAAAAAAAAAGTAAAAACTAAAATGTTACAGTGCTTGCTTGGTTTCAAAGCATAGTCACATTCCAAGAGCAGGTGAACAGGAATGGTTGCAAGACCTTGTTTGGCCTTGTTGACAGCATGCTCTCTTCTAACCACTGGTGCAGGATCACAATGCTGATTTCCATCTGTGTCATGCCTGTCCTTGCTGGAGCCAGAGAAGATTGGGTGCAGTTTTGTTTCCCATCCACCCAGGAAGACTGCAGAAGGATCAGACGGAGCAGAACAGAGCCTTTGAAAGGATCATCTCCCAGACACAAGGGCTGCTGTTTTAGAACGAGACATTTTGTGCCTTGTCATCGTCTACCTGTGTAACCACCAGGCATAACAAAATCTATTCATTAAAGGCCCCATTCCAGGCTCCTTTGACATACTTAACACTTCCACTGACTGCAAGGGTCTTTGGAGTGTTCAAAGGATAAAAGACTGAACACTATTTAAGTTTTGATGCTGTTGGGAGGGTGGTTGATATCCCACATTCCTTTCTCAGACCACGCTCAGTCCTTGAATTGAATGAATGGGGAAAATAAAAAATTAATAACCATTAAATAGATAGCCAAATGAAAGCGCTGCCTTTGTTTCTGTCCTGTACATGCAGCAGCGTCACTTGTTACATGCTGGTGTTTGGAAAGTGTCTTTTGATCTCAAAAGCTCATTTTAGTCCTTTTGCATTTATTCTGCCCTAATTTCATCTTTAGGAGGCAAATTACACTTTCTTCTCTTGCTCAGATCATTAAAGCCAGCAGATCAGTGAGCTGATAGGACAGGAAGTAAGAGACTTGGAAAAAGATGATTACACACCAAAAAAAAAAAAAAAAAAAAAAAAGGAGTTGAAAATACTTATAAATCTTGATTACACTTGACAAAAACCAGAAGTGGCCTGTGAAGTATCAATTAGCTGAAAAGCTGGTATAGATCAGTGTCAGTGCATTGAAGACAATGGTGGTTTGTCAGTGGAGAAGTTGGCCAAGTGGACAGAAAGAAAATTATCTTTCCCTGTCCAAAAATTCAACCAGCTCACTTACTCCTTTCTGAAAATTCCTTCCCATGGCCTTCAGTGAAAAGCTTTGACTTGGGAATATTTTGAGTGTTGGTGAATAAACAGTCTATATACATCTCTGACTATGTCAATAAGGCACTCAAAACACTGATGGGTAGTTTCACAGATTTAGTTTTGTCCCTGCACTTCTTTCTACATTGTAGGTGCTTCTGAACAGCACTTTTAAACAGAGAAATTAAACATCCATATTCTGAAACCCTAGCATAAGCACTTCTTGAATGGCTTTCCCATCCATGCCTTGTCAAAGCAGTGACTGAAGCTTTGCCATCCTTCTGAACTGGAGTTTCATCTTTTGGACTTTACTAAAAAAAGATCTCTGTGACATTAATTGTGCAGAAGCTGGATGTTTTTTATGGAGAACAATCTGTACCTGGTGCCTAACATGAGGAGAAGTGTAGGTATGTGTCTGGGACACCAATGGCAGCCACTTTGCTTCTGCCATCTCGAAACTTAAAATTTTCTAAAAGCCGTCTTAGTCATAGTTTTTCAGTGTCATGATCTGGAGAATTAGGAGAAAATGAAAGCAGAGGAGGATAACAAAATCAAAATGGCTGTCATATACATGTATTAATTACAGCAATAACAGCATATATAGCAAGCGTCTGTTGTGCTCATTTTTAGCCTTATGAAATATTTGTAGTGGAATTTGAAACTTCCAAATCTAAGGAGCAGTTTGCACAACCTACAAGGTCTATGGAATTAGGAGGAAGAACAAAGGATTAGGACATGAGTGGATCTGCTCCTTAAGGTCTAGCAGAGTCAGAGTTGTGCCTTATGGGCACCTCACTACTACCACTCAGACAGAGGTCATCAGCCACATCAGTACTGCAGATGCCAGGGATTGTATTTGCCTCACCAGCCTAGTGGCTTTCTACAATGGAGTAACTACATCAGTGGACAAGGGAAGGGCAATGGATGTCATCTATCTAGACACCTGCAGGGTCTTGGAGATGGTCTCCCACAACATCTAAACTGGAGACGTGGATTTGATGGGTGGACTGTTCAGTAGATAAGGAATTGGATGGCCAGTGTCTCAATGTCCAGGTGGCAATGGTGTTCCTCAAAGATCTGTAATGTAACCAGTGCTGTTCAATATCTTCTTCAGTGATACAGACAGGGAGACTGAGTGCACCCTCAGCAAGTGTCCTGATGATACCAAGCTGACTGATGCAGCTGATATGACTGAGGGACAGGATACCATTCAGAGAGGCCTGGACAGGCTGCAGAGGTGGGCTGAGGAAAATTTCATGAGCCTCAATAAGGCAAAATGCAAAGTCTTGCACATAGGCTAGGGCAATTCTAAGTATCATTACGGACTAAGGGATGACTAGATTGAGAGTAGCCTTGCAGAAAAGGACTTGGGGATACTGATGGATGAAAAGCAGGACATGAGCCAGTAATGTGCATCTGCAGCCCAGAAGGAAAATTGTATTCTGAGCTGCAGCAATTGTATTCTGAGCTGACCGCTCTGCTCTGGCCACATTGAATCTGATCTTGAATGTCTTCAAGGATGGGCCCTCAACCACATTCCTGGGCAGCCTGTTACAGTATTTTAGCACTCTCTGTGTAAAGAACTTCATCCTTATGTACACCCTAAATCTACCCTGCTCCAGTTTTAAATCATTGCCCCTTGCCCTATCACTACAAGCCACTGGAAACACAAAAATAAGAAAAGAATCACACAGAGAATACATCTAGTTAGAAGAGACCTCAAAGATCATCCAGTCCAACCTTTGGCACATCGCTGAAGGGTCAACATGTCCCTAAGCACTGGTCCCGAGGCCACTTGAACACCCCTAGTGGTAATGACTCCATCACTGCCCTGGACAGACCATTCCAATGCTTGATAACCCTGTCCGTGAAGAAATTATTTCTTAATACCCATCCTAAATCTCCCCTGGCACAGCTTGTAATCATTCCCTCTAGCTCTGTCATTTGCCACCAAGAAGAGGCTGCCCACTCCTTGCTGCAACCTCCCTTCAGGGAGTTGTGGACAGTGGTAGTTGATGAGATCTCCCCTCAGCCTCCTCTTCTCCACACTGAACAACCTCAGCTCCCTCAGGCACTCCTCATAGGTCATGTGTTCCAAGCCCATCATAAGCCTCATTTGCCTTCTCTGGACAGGTTCCAGCACCTCAATGTGCTTCCTATAGTAGGGGGCCCAGAACTGAACACAATACTGGAGGTGTGGCCTCACCAGTGCTGAGTCCAGGGGGATGGTCACCTCCCTGTTCCTGCTAGCCACACTTTCTAAAGCAGGCCAGGATGCCATTGTCTTTCTTGGCCACCTGGGCACACTGCTGACTTGTATTCAGTCAACTGTCAGACAGGACCCCCAGGTCCCTCTTCAACTTGCAGCTTTGCAACCACACATCCTCAAGTCTGTAGCTTACCATGGGGTTCTTTAGACCCAGGTGGAGGACCTGGCATTTGGCCTTGTTGGACTTCATACCATTAGCCTTAGCCCATCAGTCTAACCGGTCCATATCCCATTGCAAATCTTCACTTCCCTCTAGCAGGCACAGCAACCCATCTTGGTGTCATCTGCAAATTTACTGAGGGTGCACTCAATACCCTCATTTAAATATCAAAGGAGACAGGCCCCAGTACTGAGCCCTGGGGGACACCACTGGTGACTGGGCATCAGCCAGGTTTAGCTTCATTCACCACCACTCTTTGGGCCCTACCACCCAGTCAGCTTTTCATCCAGTGCAGACTGCACTTATCCAAGCCTTGTGCCATGAGTTTCTGAAGGAGATGCTGTGGGAGACAGTGTCAAAGGTTTTACTAAAGTCCAGGGAGACAATGTCCTTCCCTCATCCACTAGGCTGGTCACCTTATTGTAGAAGGAGATCAGGTTAGTCAGACAGGACCTGCCTTTCATAAACCCATGCTGACTGGCCCTGATCTCCTGGCTGTCTCGTATGTGCAGTGTGATGGCACTCAGGATGACCTGCTCCATAACCTTTCCTGGCACCAAGGTCAGACTGACAGGCCTGTAGTTCCATGGATCATCCTTCCAGCCCTTCATGTAGATGAGTGTCACATTTGCCAGCCTCCACTCAGCTGGGACCTCCCTGGTTAGCCAGGACTGTTGCCTAATAATGGTGAGTACCTTGGGGAGCACATCTGCCAGCTCCTTAAGTACCCCTGGTGGAACCCATCCAGTCCCACGGATTTGTGCACATCTAAGTGGCACAATAGGCTATTGATAGCTTCCTCCTGGATTGTGGAAGCTGCTTTCTGCTCTTCACTCTTGTCTTCCAGTTCCAGAGGCTAAGCCCTCATGGAACAATTGGTGTCACTGACAAATACTGAGGCAAAGTAGCCATTCAGCAGCACAGCCTTTTCCTTATCTTTGGCCACCAGGTTCCCTCCTACATTCAGCAGTGGGTGGACATTCTCCCTGACTCTTCTTTTACTGTTAGCTCACTTACACAAGCTCTTTCTAATATCTTTAATGATGCTGGACAGATTTGAGTTTTAGTTGAACTTTCTGATTTTCTCCCTACATATCCTTGCAAGAGTCTTGTACTCTTCCTGAGTTGCCTGCCCCTTCTTCCATAGCCAGTAGGCTTTCCTCTTCTTCCTGAGCTCTGCCCAAAGCTCTCCTCTTAGCCAGGCTGGTCTTCTGTTCTGCCAGCTCATTTTTACATGCAGAGGGACAGTTTATTTCCTCCTGTGCCTTGAGGATTTCTCTCCCAAGGAATTTCCAGCCTTCCTGGCCTCCCAGAGGATGCCATCAACCAGTCTCCTAAACAAGTGAAATCTGCCCTCTGGAAGTCCAAGGATGTAGTTCTATTGAGTCCCCTCCTAACTTCACTAGGAACTTCACTGTGACTGGTCACTTTGCCCAAGACAGCCCCTAACCTTTACATCTCTTACTATTCCTTCCCTGTTTACAAACAGCAGATCTAGTAGAGAGCCATCCCTTGTTGGTTCCTTATGTCCTTATGCCTTCTGGGCTGCAAATGCACATTGCTGGCTCATGCTCGGCTTCTCACCCACCAGTATCTCCAAGTCCTTTTCTGCAGGGCTGCTCTCAATTTCTTCATCCCCCAGCCTGTATTGACATAAAGGGTTGCCCCAACCTTGGTGAAGGGCCTAGCATTTTGCCTTATTGAAGCTCATGAAATTCTCCCTAGCCCACCTCTACAGCCTGTGCAGGTCCCTCTGAATGGCATCATTTGAAGTGTCCCTTCCAACCTGGTGCATTCTATGATTCTATATGGCCGCTTCCACCTCAAGTGTCACCTCAAACCACCTCTGTCAGCATTTTGAGGTGGTCTGTCCCATTTTGCCTGAAGAGAAGGAGAGAATACTCAATAACTAGTTTCACAAGCAGAGATGTTCCTGAAATGTCCACTAATTGTTGATTATGAATCTCCATAATCTGGAAAGCCCAGGCTTTGCTTCTTGAGTGAAGCAGGCACCCTACTGCACCTCTTCTGCCCCATGCCATACTGCTGAGAGAAGAGGAATCTCATGTTTTACAGAAACACTGGCAAAACTTGCAAAGGACTTAAAAACAGCAACAGAAAAAAGAACTAATCTCTTCTCCATTCCAGTCATCTTTATTCTTGTTGTGCCATCAGACCACAGATCTTGACTGACCCACTACCGTAGAAGCAGCTGCCATCATGTTTAACAGAATAGCAGAATTACTCTGCTTGGAAAAGACCTCTAAGATCATCGAGTCCAACCATTATCTAACTCTACAAGGGGCACTACTACACCATATCCTTGACCACCACATCTACGGAGCTTTTAAATTCATCCAGGAATGGAGATTCAACCAATTCCCTGGGAAGCCTGTTCCAGTCTTTGATAATCCTTTCAGTATAGAAGATTTTCCTAATGTCTAACCTAAGCCTCCCCCAGCATAACTCAATGCCATTCCCTCTTATCCTATCTCTAGTTGCTACAGAGAAGAAAGTAATGATCACCTCATTGTAATCTTGTTTCAGGTAGATGTAGAGAGCAATAAAGTCTCCTCTCAGCCTTCTCTTCTCTGGACTAAACAACCCTAGATCCCTCAGACTTATTCGCAAGACACTTCATCAGATTTGCTGCCCTTCTCTGGACCTTCTCCGGACCTTCTCCAGCACCTTGATATCTCTCTTATACTGCATTGCCCAAAATGGAACACTAGTCAAGGTGTGGCCTCATCAGTTGTGAGGGGATACAGCTGGGACAGCTGACCCCATCTGACTAAAGAGATATTCTTCCAGACCATGAGTTGTAGTGCTCAGCATATAAAACTGAGGGATAAAGAAGAAAGGGAGGAGGTTTGGAGTGATGGATTTGCCTTCCCAAATCACTATGTGGGATGAAAACCTGCTTTACTGGAGACAGCTCTAAGCACCTGCCCAGTGATGGGAAGTGGTGAATGAATTCTTTGTTTTTGTTTGATTGTAAAGAAGGCCTTTATCTATTAAAGTGTCTCTCAGTTTTTCTCTCTGTTACCCTTCCAAATCTCTCCCACATCCTACCAGGGAGGAAAGAGTGAGTGGCTGTGTGGAGCTTAGCTGCATGCTGGGGTTAAATTATGACACCAAATTAACAGTCTACTACCCCTTTTGGACTTCAGTAATGCAACCTGGGATTTGGCACAGTCATTAAAGCAGAAGCAGCATCAATCTCGTGACAAGCAAGCAGTGTTCCGAGGGGATTGGGAAAAAACAAAAGATAACATGGACCTTTAGAACAAGGTGCTGCTGGTGACACCACACTGGACTGGACTGACTATGAGAATGCTATTTTGGCTACAAAAAAATCTGGACAGAAATATCAATTTTCTTCAGAATTTTTGGTGAAAAAAGTACTTCCCCAGGATTTTGGTCTTTCCCCATATAGCATCTTGTTTCAACTAAAAGAAATAATGTACTTTTCTAACATGTAGGGTTTTTTTTCCAAGAAGGGAGACCAAGAGGACCATGGAGTTATGGACCTGGAGGCAGCACTGCATGTTGGCAGCAGAAGCCTGTTAGTTCTAGGAACAAAATTCCCAAGAATTTGGACCAATATAAATATAGAGAAAACCTATAAAGCAAAGCCCACAGATAATTTTCTTCCTCTTCTTCCTCCTGCTGTTCTTCACATAGGCACATGGAAGACCCTGCAAGCAAAATCTGTCCCACTCCTAGAACTGAATGAAAACTACTGTTATGGGGATCATAGTGGAGACGATGAGATCTTACTACCATAGGACCAAACCCTGACACCACTGACACCCAATGAATCCCTGTTTATTTTAGTGGTGAGTGTAAGTCAGGTCAGGAATTGACACACAAAGACAAGATAAACAGTGGTCTTGGCTCCAGTCCTAAATCTTCCTGCAGTTTTGCATAGCTTTGCTATCATGATAAATAGCTGATCTTTGTGGAGCACAGAATTTATATCCCAATAAGATGATGAGAATGAATTATCAGTTCAGTCATCTCTGTAACCAGCTCCTACTTGAACACCAGTTCCAGATATGTTGTGCCATGACTGCTCTGCCAAAATGAATTTTTAAAAAGGGAAGATTTTTTTTCTTTTTCTTTTTTTTTTTTTTTTTGAGGGGAGCATAATGTGATTTTCCCCTTAAAGCATTCCTATCATGCTGCTTCATATTCATTAATTAGTCTGAGGTTTCCCTCAGTTTAGTTTACAAAGCCACTTAAACCCACGTACCCATTTAACATATTTATGACCCCACTTTTCTTTCTTTTCTCTGAGACTGTACCGTAATTGTTCTCTGGACTCAGGGACTGCAGAGTGCCTTCAATGATGAAAAGAGACAACATAAAGAAGGAAATGAATGTGTGAGGGATGAATACCTTTCACAAAACAACTGGGTGCAATTTGGCCCATGGCCCCGGGGGTCACTTTAATAGAGTGGAGCCTCAGTCTCTATTGAGTGTATGGGAGACTATTAACTCTTAACAACTCAGTCTCAGGTTATTTATTTATTGCTTAAATGATTTGTTATTGCTACTTGAATTTAATATACCCTCTGGGAACTGAGATGGCAGCATCATGTTACAGAAATACTACAAGTTATTTTAAAACTGTAATTGAGATTTTATGAGCACCATAAAATCTTTCTGAACAAATAACTTACCGTTAGTCAGAAACTTCAGCAGGAAATCTGTAAAATTAAGGATTTATTAGAACAGTGCTGTAATTGTAAGTTTTTTTGGGGAAAGAGAGGGTTAAATATTTGATGCTTCAAGTATTTATTTTATTACCTGTATGTAAGAATAATTAGGTAAGTAGCACCTGATATTTTTAAAAGTCTGTATAGATATGATATTAACAAAATAAGTAATTCCTTTCATCCTGGCAATACTTTGCACTGGGGATCCAGACTGGTGCACACCTGTTCAATATGAAGCTTTTTTTCAAACTGCAGGGTATCTGCAAGGAATGATAAAGAATCTCCACATCAGTTCTGCTAAGTGGGCGAGTGTTGTGGATATGTTTGTTCATTTACAGTTTTTCTCCCTCCTTGTCTATGTGTTTCTCTCCCTTCTGAAAGGTTGCATTGGTACACTTGTTTAAATTATTCACTTTCCCTTTTGCTTTTCTAATCCTAAAAGTCATTTGGAAAACTTCCAAACACTATAGCACATTTTGTGGCTGGAGAGGAAGAGTGTTGTAAAAGGAAGGGAAGAAGGATTTAATGCATCATAATAAAACAGAGGCAAAATGAAACGCTCAGATAAATAAGAGGAGAATAAAAGTCCTGCATAAAGTTCAAAAAGTTAGCCTTAAAGCAGAAAGAATACATGTCAACTCTGTTATTGCTATTGGGCTGGTGTCTGTTTCCCATTGTTTCTAATTTTACACCCATAGGTGTTCATTACAAACATTAAGAACTGCAGCACAAGTGAGATCTTCTATTTTACCATCATGCTGCTTGAAATCCTGCCGTATCATTACTCAAAGAACTATTCTATCTTGAAATGGAATGATCAAGCCTGAACACAATGAAGATGTTCAGATTCTGTGATTGGTGCTCATAATCCCACGGAAATATTTGAATTGTACCCCTTCTCATCCTTATTTTAAACCAGATAACTAACATTTTTGATTGCTTTAACATATTTTTTACCTATCTGCAGAAACTTCAAAGAAATGATATATACTAATTCTCTTTAGTCCTTTGGATTCTTACAAGTTTAGAAAAGTATGATTTGCATTAATTTCATAGTGCTGAACAACTCAGTGCTCAATTCTTCTTGATCTCTCGAGGTAAGTAAAGAGTAGTCGTGATTGAATAGAAAAGACTTGCTTCCAGGATTGCTGACTATGCCATTGTAAGTCTACGTTCTTACATTTCCAATGACTAAAGTAGTTAAAACTGCTTTGTACCCTTACTGAAACTTAAACATGAATGGAGTTATCCTCCTCCTGACACTGAGAATTATCAATTAAGGTCATTTGAAATCCATGCATTGACAACTAAGAGCTGAAACACAACAGTGTCCACTTATTTTTTGGTTATTCTGAAGCTGTTGGCCCAAACTAGTCTTTTGGCAGTTTTCTGATTCTAATGACTCTTGCTGGTGCTCTGAGTGCTCCTCACTCCTGCCAGCATGAGAGCCACCTCACTTAATTTCACTTAGTCAGTGGAGAAGCCCTGATATTTCTTGAGGGCACTTTTCATCACTTTTATTAGGTACACTCCTGGCAGTGGAATGAGGTATCTTACAGAAATGGCTGTATCTTTCTATTGACTAGAAAAGCTCATGTATCACTTAGATTAAATGTCTCTGAGATACTTAAATTTGATGAAATTCATTTCACCTCAGGTGTCCAGAGAGATGCACAGAGAACATTAGACACAGTCAATAACAACTGTCTCATGGCCATCAGCCTCATAGTGTGAGACAGGTAAAGACAGAGCTAGCCTTCTGTCTTGCCATGGGCTGGTTTGCGAGCAGTTCTTTCTTCTCCCACAGGTCTCTTCTGAGACTTCCCAGCTTCTATCATGAGTGTGTTAGCATCCTCTGCAAAACTGGACGTTCTCTGCACATAACCCTATATACCAAGTGGTCTCGGGCTTCAAAAAACATAAGCTTCATGTAAACAATGGTCTAGGGTCTTTTGACTATGTTCTCTCAGTAGGCAGACTGCTTGCTGCAGGGCAGAGAACTGTAATAAGACAAGACAAGCCAGAGAGAAAATGGAATTTCTTATAAAGAAGGAAGTCTTTATAATAATGAATGGATATTTAACTGGCACAGGTCTAAACAACCTGAAGACTTGGACCTAATGTGGTTTTATTTCCAAGTACATGAATATTTTTCTTCTTAGAGCTGTAGTTTGATTTCATTAACCATCCAAAGAAAAGTAAAGAGTCCAATGGAGTATAGTAGTTCACAGGAAATTCAGTTTCCTCAGGCTTAAAATACCAGCTAGAATCTAGTGCAGAATTTCTATCCAACAGTGAAAGGTGAAAGGTTCACAGACAGAAAAATCAACTTATAATCACAAAACCTGATTTTACCTTCTTTAAAAGTCTTGTTAGACAATACGTGATTTCACTAAAATTGCAGTATGAGTGAAGAACCAGAATTCACAGGGTACTTTCTGAGTCAGAAAATACTTCCGAGGAGCAATTTCTGATTTGAACTGGAAGAACATCAAGGAGTTTGTAAGACTTCTTTGGATGGTCTGAGCTGCAGAAAGTTTAAGCTGCTCTTAAAAATCTCCCCTGTACTTCTAGTCTTCTTAGAATCATAGAATCATAGAATGGTAAGGTTGGAAGGAGACCTCAAGGATCATCTAGTTCCAACCCCCTGCCATAGGCAGGGACACCTCCCACTAGCACAGGTCACTCAAGGCCTCATCCAACCTGGCCTTGAACACCTCCAGGGAGGGAGCAGCCACGACCTCCCTGGGCAACCTGTTCCAGTGCCTCACCACCCTCACTGGAAAGAACTTCCTCCTGACATCTAGTCTAAATCGCCCCTCTGGCAGTTTAAACCCGTTGCCCCTTGTCCTGTCATTGCAAGATCTTATAAATAGTCCCTCCCCAGCCTTCCTGTAGGGAAGGCTCTCTCTCCCACCATCATAATCTCAGGGCTTGCTCCAGGTCAATCGAGAGGTTTCTTGACAAAAAGCATCTCCTATGTGTCAGAAGCCTGCTGGGAAGGATGGTCTTTTTACCATTTAACACCAGTATAATTTTTTAGGCAACCTGCACATTTTTTCTTCTGCAACCTAGAAGAATACCCAGACTATCACATCTGTTTTACATATTGTCGAATGCTGTGTCTGACTAAAGCTTACTAATGTCAATGATGCTTTTCGGGGTTTTTTGACATTTAGCATGGTTGTTTCCAAAAGACAAGATCATGTCTGGGGAAAGCACACCAGTTACAAACCCTGACTATTATTACATTGACTACAATGCCTTAAATACATATTGTATTACAGATGCAGAGAATTCTCAGATGAGTAGAAACACCGCTTAAGTATTGAAAAGTTGCTGAGAGTGCTCCTATTCCATTTTCAAATTACTTAGCAATACACTGCTGAAGTCATCACACCATACTGTAATTCACATTACCAAATTTATGTCAAATGCTGTGACATAGATTCTTCTTTGTTCCATGGGATAAAAAAAATCCCAATTATTATGATACATCGAATGGCCCCTTCATGATCAGAGTGCTTCCTTGGCATATACATTCAGAATCCTGGGAAATTTTTCAAATATGCCCCTTCTTTTGTACCAGTATTGATTAGCTACAGTGCAAGAGTAATTTTTGAAATTTCTTAGCACTTTTAAGTCAAGATTTTACTGGACCTCTTGTCTACATACATCTTTCTAGACTGGGCCATTTTATTCAGAGCCTGTGCCCTGCACTGATAATGCTAGCAGAGTATGGCCTGTTATGATGCTAACTGAAGTACCAGAATGGACTTCCATATGCAGGTAATATTAACTCTGAATACTTGTTTTTCCAGGATTTATACCAGTATTCCTTCTGTCAAATAAATTGAAAAGTCCACATATATTCCTAAATGTAATGGCTTTTATTTTCTGCATCTTCAGGGGAGAAAAAAAAAAAAAGCTACCTCAGAAATGAAAGAATACAGCTGGATTTACTACAATTGGATCAAGGAGGAATTACTTAGGCCTTAATTTTAGCTAGAGTCTTAGTCTACAAATATTCTAGTTTTAAAACATTGAAATTAAGAAGTAATTGCATATACCATTCCTGCAGACATGATTGTTCTACTACCTGAACTTCCCAGTCTACCTAGGATGCAAGCTTCTGGTACCTTCTGCCCTTCTCCGTACTACAGCTGCTTCTGTAGCTGCCTCAAAATTGGAAATCACATCCCACCCAAACTAACACATTGTATGACTTTGCCAGTTTGCAAAACCATCTTTCAACCTCTCGCCTTCTTATTTCATGCCCCTTCCTTTAAGACTGTATGTCACACACCTTGCAGATACTGTTTGAGACAGAACTGTAGAAATCTTGTTCGATGTAGTACTGGGGCATTATGTCTATAAACATAAGATGTTCTTTGCCAATTCACCAAGAGTTTCAAAGAACTAAAGGTTACACTTTCTGACAATGTTTATCATGCATAACCCAAGGAGAATACTTCCATGCATTATTTGAAATCCTACCAAGCCAGTCTGTGCTACTTTGCTCTAAAAGAACACCATATTTGTAGCTGTGTAGTTCTACTGAAAAGCAGGGATTGCTGCAAGGCCAATGATGAATGCAGTGTCCTCCTGGGACCACCACAGCATTAGGTAACCCTGTCGTTTGAAAAGCCAGTAAAGCTGCCCTCTGACAACCTCAGTGCCTGGCTGCCAGGAGTGCAGTGCCACTGAAAATCGACAGGTCAGGCTGGGGTGGATAAACAAATAAAGGTATCAGAAGACACAAAGCAGAATTTGGTACCATGTTTAAAAAGTACAGCTGTAATGATCTGTATAAACTCATTCACTTTCCAGCTAACAGAGTCTGGTCTCCAAAGCGCTGAAGAACTCTGAAAACTTTTTGCACAGCTGATTAGGTAGGGATGAGTACTGCACTGCATGCAGATATGTATGTTCTCCCTGCATTGGTGGACAGGACAACAACAAGGTCTTAGGTAAGTTTAATGGCTATTAATTGATGGTCACCTATATTTATTGCCTAATCTATATTTATGGCCAAATCTTTGCTTTCATTGCAGTGAATGGAAAAGATGTGTATTTGTATCTCAACAGAAATACAAGGTCAGGTACAGTAACAGTCCAAAATTACATTATGTATCTCTTTACACTTAAAATCTCAGTGCTGGACTAGACCTTGTTGAAGATATTGACAAGGGATACCCAGAGAGCATCTTTTCTTTCCCATTTACCAGTGTTTGGGACTCCACTAGTAAATGCTGTTTTATTTAAATGTATCCCAGTAGTGGGCCTAAAGTAGACTGAGGTTTTTAAAAAAGTAGAAATAACAAAAACAATGCAAGGATAAAAAAAAAAATCAGTCATTTGTTTTCTATAGACCTTAAATGAAGAGTTTTGTTGTGATATTACTAAGGTCTCTGTGCACATGAGAAATAACAACCATTAAAAAGAAAAAAAGGCCCAGAGCAATGTAAAAAAAAAATTGAACATTCTGGAGCAAAATAGGTATCTTTTTTTCCTGTTGATTGGTAAACAGGTTTTCCTCAGCACTGTTAAGCTTAATTCCCTGAGACAAATTTGCCAAAATGTATTAGATTAAGTAAATCCACATATTATTTTTTTTTCCTAAGAACCAATGTATGTGCCTTTATAACAACTCATAGTGGGTGACAGTTCACTGAGTAAGGTTGCAAACTGCTTGTAACAAAGTTTGTAAGTTTAGAAAAAGGCAAGCAAGCACGCATGATTTACACAAACTAGAGTTCTGGAGGGTACATACCACAGGGTATGTATAGATGATACGCATGTCCTTGCACAGTTCTTTAGAGGTATGTCTAAAGAACAGCTGGATATGTACAGGAGATTGCACAACCTACCTCTGGTTCATACAGAGTCCATAGAAACAATAGGATCAATTTTTGTTTTGAGTAGTTACTTCTGGTATTTATCATAGGCAACAATTCAAAAGATTGTCAGAAGTCAGACTCCTAAAAAAAAAGAAAGGAGTGAATGGCACTTAAAGGCATTAGGAGATCCAGACTTCTAAGGCAGTTGCATAATTAATTCAGATGTTTGGTTTCCTCATACAGGCTTGGTTCTTATTTCCATCACTGCTTGTGAGTTTGTAAGTTTTTTGCTTTGGTTTAAGTTCACCAAAGCAACACAAAGTGTGTCCCTGCTGCTAGATATAGAAAGTCTAAGGATGTGAAAATCACTACTACTATATTGCTTTGAATCCTCATATTGCTGGGTTGCTTATTAGCTTTGCATTAAAAACTTGTCAATTAAGAAATGCTGCTGGACAAGAAAACCAAGTGCTTCAGAAAGGAGTCCAGAAAAACAGCTGGAGTAAATCAGATATACAAATGACAGACAATGGAAGGAGGCTGATTTACATCCTCTGTGAATCCAAACTTGAGGGTTTCTTCTTGTAAATCACACATTAGGGTTTTTGTTTTGTTTTGTTTTTCTGGGAATATAGTGAGGAAGTGGTTTATCGACACTTTTCTGTTACACGCAAGGCTTTTTTATGATTTCAAATGTGTTTAGATTTTACTACTACAGTTCTTTGTCCCTTGGACCATATGAACAATGAAAGCAGGGCAAATTCACTGCTATTTTACTTTTAGCTGGTGAATCATAGAGCATGTCTCACATTTCATTAGTGTTTGAGTCCTCAACTCCTCATATTTCTGATTCTTTTTCCCTTTGCACAATGTATGCAGGGACAAGAATGTGTAAGTGCCACGGCTACCCCATTCAGACTTTCACTGAATTGGTGTAATTGGATTTTGCACCTCAATTTGCAAGATACAGTTTCCCTGAAAACCAACCCATTTTAGTAAGCATAAAAATAAAATAAAATTTAAAAAAAAAAAAAAAAAAAAAAAAAAAAAAAAGACAGGGCAGGCATTCATAAGGTACCAGGTCTCCACAGTCTTCAGCTGAGAGATCCCAGATTTCAATGTACCCTGAAAAGGGTGATTAATTTAAAGTGAGTGGAGTCTGTTTCTTTAAGACAAGCTCATAAATCGTGAAAGATCACCACTTCTTTTCAAAAGGCTCTCCACGGTCTGAGTTTCCCTTCTGGGTCAGTAAAGGCATTGAAGTTTTAATGGCATGCCATGGCAGATTACACGATACAGCTGTCCCGGCACCGTGAAAATTAAGTTATGCCCCGTGTCAGCAAGGTTTTTTCCCCCTTTTCTTTCCCTACCCTCCCCCCTTCACTGCTCCCTCTTTCTTCCTCTCTCCCTCTCCCCTTCTTCATTCTCCTTTCTACTGGGAAGTGCGCATCCGAGAAGGAGGTGGAAGCCCGGCGGGAGCTGCTGCCACGGCGGCTGTTGAGCCGCAGCTATTGAGACGAAGTAAATGGAGCTGATGGGTGAAGAAGAGCAGTCAAAGAAGAGGCTTTTGTTTCTCCTCCTCTCCTCAGGGCCCAGTGGCAGAGGCTGCCCTCCCTGCTCACTTACACGCAAGCACCTACTCTGCCTTCTCAGTGCTGCCGGACACCCGCCACGCATGACATCCCTCTCTTGCCCGCCCCTCGACTCCGTGGCTCATGCCCCAGCCAGCCCCCGTATATTACTAAGTACTGTCACAGAAGGCTTATGCTCTCGTTGCCACCGATGCCTTTTCCCACAGATCCTCATGCATTGGTGCACACTTGCACAGCCAAGCACGCCCATGCACAGAGGCAGCTTCTTGCACTAAAAGCAACAGAAATATAACCTGGTACCCCTCCATTTCACTGTTCTTTTAGCCCACTCTCTCCACCCTGCAAAGGAGAAGAGAGCAAAGGACTTAGCACAGCATGAGAAATTAATCATCTCAGCATCTAGTCTGGTAGAGTGTGGATGGACGAATGGACAAAAAAATGAGGAAACAGAAAGAAAATAATAACTTGTGAATCTATCTACCAATATTCTGGGACATTCATTTCCAGTCTACTCTTCATTTTTATGACATTAAGAACCTCAGTCTCTGGACAGTAACTTAAATATATTGATCTGAGGCTCAAAGGTCTGATTTCTTTAGGGGACCTTCTGAGATATGCCCAGAAACACAGAATGCAAAGGGCCATTAAGTTGAGAAATACTGTTCTATACAGTATTTTTAATACTTCCAGATACTGAGTAATGACAGGAAGGAGATAATACCTATGCTTCTTCCATCAAGTTTGAGCTTCTTCGTAAGCCTTTGTTTTGGAAAATAAGTAAATTACTTAAGACTTCTAATAGAAATCACTCTTTCTGATAGCAAGCCAACATGTTGGCTAGTTTATCTCTTCCAGTCTGAGCTCGTTTTTAATGGATACGTAAATGTACTTTTTGCATATAAACAATATTGTCCACACAAAGTGCTTGCATTACACCTTATGCAGTAACTTATCCAAACATGTCTGACTTTAGACTTGCACAATTTGCAGTTAGCCATCTGTTCTTACCCAGCACAAAGATTTCAATGGGATTATTTGTGCCAGGGCTCACTAATGCAAAGATACTGATTAGACTTTTCAATTGTTGCGTATTCAGCCACTCCTCACTTATGAAAGCTTGATTAGGTATCGAACTATTCTACAATGGAATTGATTTGCTAGTAGGACTTGGCAGTTTTTCTCACCTTCCTCATTTGTTCCTAGGTACAGCCTGTTGTTCACAAACAGTGTATCACTCAATATGGTAGAAGCAGATCTTTTAAATTATTGTAATAACAGTATAAACACTGCAGAATGAAATCATCTGTATGTTGACTTGCAGTCTCAAGACCACAGGCACATGAAACATTAAGAGCATTGGCCTGTGAGCCAAACTTTCCCAGTCTACCAGAAAGTGCCCATATCTGGGACAAAAAGAAATTTTGGCCATTATTCTTGAGTGGCTGTTTGCAATGCTTTTCACCGTCATGACATGAGTTCATGAGAAAAGAGGAATTTCAGCCAAAGGATTCTACACCAAGAAAAACTGTCAGCTTTTCATTTACATCTGGCACAGATTATTTTGGAATTAAATCAGTGTGCTACTATTACAGTGATGGCAGCAGAAAAAGCGGTTTGTGGTTTATCTCCTATGTAGGTGATGTGCGGGCGTGATGTGCGGGGTGATGTGCGAAAGAGCAACTTTCGCAGCACTACAGTAATTCTGCTTTGAGTGGCAGCAGAGAAAATAACACTTGGGACCAACTCATCCCATAGCTTTACCACTGTGCCTGTTCTATTGCATACCTCAACACAGCGTTACCATTGCACTTGCGTTTTTGCATACCTCAGGTTTTTAATACATATCATTGTGGGGGGAGAGCTGATTGTTATTCCTATTTGCGCTGTTGCTATTCACAACAAGCAAATCTTTCTCATGTTTTTTGTGATAGGTTCAGGCCTTTATTGAGGAGGGCTGTGAGCTGCCCAAGAGCTTTTTTGTTAGCAGGGGGTTAAAGAGAATTGTCTGTCACATCAATTATCTGCCCTTGGGCTTTTAGAAAGAAGGTGCCTAGAGACTGACCACTTCTCTTGCTTGTATGTCTACACACATGGACACCAAAACAGCTCATACTTTGATTGGAAGTTGCTCTCCTCCTCTCTCAGCAGTGCTGCAATCTATGTTAAAACAGCTCATTCTTCCTTATCTGTAAAACTGGACAGGCCCTGCTTTGAATACATTGGACCACACAAGGGAGAGGAGAGAAATATCTTTCTCTCCTTCATCATTTGGAAGCTTGTGTTCTAATAACAAATGCTGATGGGGAAAAAAAAAAAAAAGACAAAAAAAAAAAGACAAGCCTTCTCTTCTTTCCTATCTGGAGCGACAGCTCTGAGCCTTGGTCAGTGTAGCCTATGAATTGGACTTGCAAAGGGCCCGGGAGGGGTCCCTATAAATCTTCCCCACACAGAGGAGGCTGTCTGTCTACTTCTGGGCTCTTGCTCATTGCGATGAAAGCTTAACTGCTTCACTTTCATTCAGGGGAAATTAAAAAAAAAAAAAAAAAAAAAAAAAAAATAAAAAAAAACGGGGGTTTTAAAATATTCT
>WBNM01019639.1:0-17115 GCA_013399055.1 Ramphastos sulfuratus
GGGTGAATTCATTGTGGGGGAGGTGTATGTGTGTGGTAACTTCCAAACCAACACATCAAGAAGGCAGTTTTGATTTGCCCATGGCTACTGTGCACAACAGCCATTCTGATTATTTTTTTCCTGCTTACCTGTGCTGTATTGCCACTGCTGAATTAAAACCTCGCAGCATCTAGTCACAGTCAAGTGTCCGTTTACCTTGCAAACTGGCTGTAAATTGGGAGTAACTCCAATGAAGCTGTATGTAAGTTGGCAGAAATGAGCACCTGGCATATAGGACCAATCCATGCCTTGGTTTCCTCAAAGCAGTGGAAAAGCAGAGGACTGTCCACTGCCCATACAGGAGTCAACAGCAGACAGCAAGGGTCTGTGATGTCCTCTTACATACAATTGGTATTGTAGGTAACAAGGTCTCTGCCTCTCATCTGTAACTAGGCTTCCCTGCTCGGAACTGGCAGAGTGAGAGAGAGGCACTACAACCAGAAATAATCTTTAAAGCTGTTTTGTCCTATGCTTTTGCTGTTTAGCTGATGTGTAGTTCTCTGGGTCTCATTAGTGAACTTGGGAAACAGCCTCAGCAGCAGCAAAGTCAGCAACAACATCATTGTGGACAGTTTCAGGGATGCACACTGCACCAGCTAGTACCAGACACATCTGAACCTAAAAGAGATACAGCTTCTCTCTTGCTCAAATCTGGACAGCTCCTGCAGCAGCTCTGTGACAAGCAACAGCACATTTTCTCTGCAGTTCTTGGACCCAGCTTTTCCTTTGCACCTCTCCCAAGTAATAATGGAAGCCCTGAAATTTATCTCGACAGAGAACAGTGGCAAAGCTGGTTGCAGAAGGGATGGCACTCACACAGTACGTTCAACAAGGACAAGACAAGAGCTAACACATTGCTGCTGGTCCTGAGGATTGCAAGTGCTCCATGACAATAACACTTATGAAGAGGAAGAATCTGAAAATACCTCCCTGAGCTGTTGTCTCTTCCCTTTTCACATGGCTTTAAAAGCAAGTAGTATTTTTTTCCCTTTTCTTTTCCTTCACCACCAGAAGGAAGGCTCTCCCTTACCACCAGCACTGTCTGTAGTGTAAGAGCTTCGACTTGCAGGTCCATCTGCATTTGCTTTCAGTGGGTGTTAGGAGACACTCTCAGTGTCAGAGCACTTAGAAATGTCTCTCCTAGCCAAGGTGGGTTTTGTGTAAACTGCTCAGTATCCTCAGCTTTGGCTGAGTATGCCTTTTGCATTTCAGGATGATGGCCAAGATTAACTTAAAAAAAGAGAAGAAATAAAAGCAATAAAAGGAAAATAAATTGAAGTCCTTGGGCATGTAGGCCCAATCCCAAGAAATTATGAAACTATTGTCAGGCTCCAGAAGCTGTGCAGTAATCACTCAGAATGTAGTATCTTATTAGTTCTCTCCACCTTTAAAGAATAAAACCACCCAGCACATTAGGATTTATGGCCAATGAAAAAGTTTTATCTTCTTTGTTATTGCTTTGAGATAAAAGAGAGGCATGTTATTGTTGAAGGAACAACAGGGTGAACAGCTTATGCATATTATGCAATTAATTCCCGAAGGCCTGTTGGAAGCTGCACACAGCTGATAGATCAACATGCAAACCCAGACTCCCTGCTCCTTTACATACCAGTAGAGAGTGCTTGCAATAACTGGGAGCCAATCAAGTAATTTCTTCTTTTCATTATGTCTTCTCAAAGTATCTTCAGATGAGGGCCAAAAAACCCCACCCTGTAAGAATAAAAATATCAGTCATAAAAATTTCCCTCTTAGCCAGGCTTTGGGTGCTAAACCAACAACAAAAATAAGCACCACTTCCAAAACTATGCAGGCAGCCATTGCTCTGGCCCTGCTCTACACTCAGAGCCAAGGGCTGTCACTGCTTCTTGGCTTCCATAGCAACCCCCTCACACCAAAATGCCCTCCCCATCTGTGCTGCAGGGTCAGCTGATGTGACACTGGGGAGACAAACATCACACTCCTGTATGGAGACAGCTTCTCTTCCTCTCAGACACAGAATCACAGAATTAACCAGGTTGGAAAAGACCTTTGAGACCATCGAGTCCCACCTATCACCTCCTAATTAACTAACCCATGGCACTAAGAGCCTCATTCAGTCTCCTTTTAAACACCTCCAGGTATGGTGACTCCACCACCTCCCCAGGCAGCCCATTCCACATAGGTCTGAAGCCACTCAGCAACCTATAGATCAGAACCAGCACTCCTAGTCCTTTGTCTCTGCTTTGCTGTTCAGTGTAGGATTATCTAAACGAGTAACAGGACTTCTGTTATTAAAATATTTTCTGTTTCCTTGTTGATTTTCACTGATATGAAAAGTCACAAAAATCACAGAATGTTAGGGGCTGGAAGGGACCTTGAAAGCTCATCCAGTCCAACTCCCAGCCCTGCCAGAGCAAGTTTACCTATACCAGATCACACAGGAACATGTCCAGCTGGGTCTTGAATAGCTCCAAAGCGAAAGCTTAATCAGTTGTGAGTTTTTCATTGAAATTGTCAAGTGTTGTGGAAATTCTCACTCTGTATCAGTTTTGGGCAGAAAAGTTCAGGATTAAATATTGTAGCATTCTGTTGTGAGAATAAATGGGAATGTTCCATTAGAAAAAAAAAAAAAAAAAGGCATCTCTTCTTACCTCACTAATTCAAATCAGTGCTTTGTATGGTACTATTGGCTGCAAAGAGCATGAAAACCAGAAGAAATACCTTTCCCTCCCCACCTTAAATGTTAGCCCATGCTTCTCCCACCACTTCTCCTGCTGTTCTTCAGGAAATATTTTCCATGTGGTTACAACACGTGTGATCTGCCTGTGCACAGAAGGCCATAAATCCATGTTAGCAAATGTTTATCTGAGCTTTTGAACGTCTTGGAGAGCATGGTATCAGTATCCCACAAACCTCAGGGTATACCAGTGGAGGAGAGAGAGCTAGCCAGAGATCATGTCCTCATAAAGAACATTTTGATCTGTGGCTGTAATGAGAAGCAGTACTGCAGGCAGGTTTCATCGGTGGCAGCTTGAGTGTGTAGGTGCAGGTGCACTGCCCAGACGGAGCACTGAAATAATGCACTTCTGGCATAGCCAGGGCTCAGCTTGGCTCGGCACACACAGCTTTTGCATCCAAACCTTGTTACTAGATCAGCCTGGAATGTCATTCCAAATCCATAGTCTCCAGGAATTAATCAAGAAAGGAGGCCAGCAGGAGGGGGGATAGCCTGTTTAAAACTCACAGCAGAGGGAAAACATACCCTCCAAAAACGTCCTATCAGTGAAAAGAATTAAGTCACTTTCCTAGCTTGTGGTCATTTTCAGAGACACAATAAAAATAACCTCTGGGACCCATACAGTACCTACAGTTAAGTTGTCATCATGTGCATACGGATGGTATCTTTACTACTGCACTGTATTACATTATTTCCTTAAACTGGTTTTGTACTTCAGCCCCTGGAAAAGCACCAGAAGAATTTACAGGGGCTGTGAGACTCAGGTTGCACTGAACAAGCCCCTCTGGGCTCACTTGGAAAAGCATGGGAACTCCCTGCCACTCAGCTGTTAAGCCAGGCATAAAAGGGAAAATTAAAAGCTCTGCGAGCAGCGCTGAGTGGCCACTGTGACCTGAGCTGCAGGTTCTGGAGCCAAGGAGGGCTGCTCCTGCCCTGCAGGAACAACACGGTAGCAGCCCTGGGTGAGAGCTGTGCCACTGCACTGCCACTGTCACACCACAACCCAACATCAGAGAGGATGTGATGAGGCTTGGACTGTGAGATTCGTGTTTCCACAAAAACAGAAACAGGTGGCTGGACATGAGCCGGCAGTGTGCCCAGGTGGCCAAGAAGGCCAGTGGCATCCTGGCTTGTATGAGGAATAGTGTGGTCAGAAGGACCAGGGAAGTCCTTCTGCCCTTGTATTCAGCACTGGTTAGACCACATCTTGAGTACTGTGTCCAGTTCTGGGCCCCTCAATTTAAGAAAGATGTTGAGGTGCTGAACATGTCCAGAGAAAGGCACCAAGCCTGGTGAGGGGCCTGGAGCACAGCCCTATGAGAAGAAGCTGAGGGAGCTGGGGGTGTGCAGCCTGGAGAAGAGGAGACTCAGAGCGGGATCTTATCCCTGTCTACAACTACCTGAAAAGAGGTTGTGGGTAGGTAAGGGTTGGTCTCTTCTCTCAGGGAACCAGCGACAGAATGAGGGGACACGGTCTCAAGCTGCTGCACTAGGGGAGGTTTAGGCTGGACATTAGGAAGAAGTTCTTCACAGCAAGAGTGATTGGCCACTGGAATGGGCTGCCCAGGGAGGTGGTGGAGTCCCCATCCCTGGAAGTGTTTAAAAGAAGACTGGATGTGGTACTTGGTACTAAGATTGAGTTGATTAGGTAATGTTGGGTGATAGGTTGGACTTAAACATCACCTGCCACAAATGCACAGCTTTACCTACAGCAGCCAGCAACCAAAGCAATGCCATTGCTTACCCATCCACCACAGGAGAATTTTGCCATCATTTTCCCTAGCGTATAGCTGGCAACTGAAGAAAGTGCCAGTTATTCCATAAAACCATCCACTAAAAAATCTGGACATACCAACTTCAGCCACAGATATTTCCTGCTCTAACTAGAAGGGAAAAGTGGTTTCTCAGACAACCATGTGTGGCAGAAATCACACCTTGCCTCAGGATCACTATGCACTGCTCTGGACAGCAAACCAAAAGCAACAAGCTTCCAGAAAAGTACTTGCAGAATGATGGGAGGCTCCAGCTTCAAGATAAGCACCCCTAGGATATCTGTTATGTGGTAGTTTAGCGTTAACACTCCAAGAATCCTAAATTATAAACAAGAAATAGGAACTTTCCAGACATTTTTTAATAGAAAGTAAATAGAGGATTGGTTACAGAAGAAAAAGAATAGATAAGTCTACATAATTTCATTAGTATGCTGGACTAATATAGAATCTGTTGCACAAACCCTTCTGCTCCCTGCCTCCCCCTCCTCTTGTCCCCTGCACTGGCTGATCTTGCATGGCTACACTAACCTTGGCTGAGTAGATAACAGTTAGGGCCTGATTTTCTCTCTGGGGGAGAAGGTGGTGGCTGTTAGCCCCTTCTGGATTTGCTGGGGTGGGGAAATCTCTCATTCCTGAATTTAATGTAAGTAATTGTACATATATATATATATAAATATATTTTGTATTTATGCATTGCATTATATGCTTTTGATTTTAGATTGCTGTGAATACATAGCCTTATCTTACTTCCAAGCCTTCTGAGCTAGCCTGGTGATTTGATTTTGGGGGCTAATTTTAACCCTATCACATGTTACTTGTGAGTAATACCCCACTGGGTCACAAGGCTTACTAAAGCCACCCTTGCAGAACCAGAGCAGATGTGCTCAAGTGACACAGTGCTGGCCAGGCTGCTGACCTGGGTGGGTGACAGGCTGCACTTGTCCCCGTGCTGCCTCAGCTGCTCTCTCTCTTCCTGTTTCACACATGCATTCTTACTCACACAGATTTTAATCAGTGCAGCTCATCATAATGCACTGCATTGTAACTTCAGTGCTGCTGAACATTTTATGTGCAAACACATTCAGTAATTCAATCCTAACCCCACATTCTTACTCAGTTTTCTTGCTTGGAAAAGATTCTAATTACATGTGTTGTGTTTCTCTAAACACAGAAGCAGCGACATGAAGGCCTAATTTGGTTCCTTGTTTGGGGTCTCACCCATTAGCTGTTTCTAATATTAATTGCACTGTGTTCATGTGCATTCTGGTAGGCACCTTAAAGTGGCCTTCAAAACCACTCTTGAGAGGGTTAGGCAAGCACTCCATGCATGACTCCACGTTGACTGGCAAACCTTGTGTAAACAATGGGACAATTTAGAAGAGCTTGATAAAAACCAGGCTGACAGCACCCACACAGGTCTCTTGTCTGCATTATAAAGGTCAGGTCACAGAATCACAGAATTAACCAGGTTGGAAAAGACCTTGAAGACAATCAAGTCGAACCTATCACCTAATACCTCCTAATTAATCCTCAGCAGGGCAAGGGAGGTGATTCTGCCCCTTTACTCTGCTCTCATCAGACCCCANTCCTTTCTGGTCAATATTAAGAAATTGCTGAGGCTGGTGTGAAGATACGCAGCTATCTGGAGAAGCAAGAGACACAGGATCTGATCTCACTGCTTGCACAGCTCCCTTGGAATGAGTGACCACACAGGCAAATACTGCAGAATTGTTCCTTTTGTTTGTTTATTTTCTCCAGGAATCAGCAAGAGGAGGAAGAGCCATGGTGTTTAGGTCTGATTGCCTTCTGCATCTGTCTGTGCATCATAACACTGTCTGCAGGTGTAAACAGCTGTGAATCATGTCTGATTCTCAAACTGCACACAGAAGCTTCAATCCAAATCATATTCCAGACAAGCACTTGGCCAATTTCTACTTTCCAAGAGATTTTTCCTACCATTTATTTCCTCCCCATGATAGAATAACCACACTGACAAGGAGAGCAACATAGCCTTTGCCCTGCATTACAGTTCTTTCTGGTTTTAACAATTTGCATTTTCCATTTCCCTGTTGCAAACGTGCACAGCTAGTTTGGTTGAAGCTGTAAAATGCCAATCTTTGCCCTTAACAGGCTTTATCTTCTTTTAGGAGACTGAAGTTTGAATTGAAAAGAAGAGAGAATGTAACCATGAAGAACAGTATTTGCTGTATTTAAATACAAGCCAGATGTGGAAGCACACACCTCCAAATTAAACATTTACTGAGTTGGCAGCAATGGAATTTTCTTCTCACACATGCAAACGTCAGGGCTGAATGTACTCTGCTTTCTACCTACACCTCTATCTGCTGCTTGATCTCTCCCTTGCCTTGCATACCTAAGCAGTAGTTAAGAATTATCCCCTGGACTTCTGCACAGCTGCTGCTCCTGTCAGCACAACAGCATCGCTTCATCTCCAAAAAGATCTGAAGACTACAACAAAAACTCCTGGTTGCCAAACACTGAATGGTGGCACACATAAGCAGGAACCTAACAAGTGATGAACCGAGCTATGAATATTACTGAGAGTGAGAATAGTTGAGGCACAGGAAGTTCCATGGAAACATGAGGGATTTTTTTTTTCCCTGTGAGGGTGACAGAACACTGGAACAGGCTGCCCAGGGGGGTTGTGTAGTCTCCCTTTCTGGAGATATTCAAGACCTGCCTGTTCCTGTGTGACCTGGTATAGGAGATCCTGGTCTGGCAGGGGGGTTGGACTGGATGACCTTTGGAGGTCCTTTCCAACCCCTAACATTCTGCGATTCTGTGTACTCGAAAATCTTCAAAAACCAGGCTGCAGTACTTGTGAGTTAAGACAGCAAGTCTCACATATAATGAATGCTTTTATACAAGGAAAGGACTCTGGAATCACAGATAAGCAGTGAGAAGAACAATTTCAGGGTAGAGTAGGGCTCCAGCCTTCGCTAGCATCATTTCCATGCAGGCTCATTCATTTTACACTCTTTGCTACCCATTTCCCCGAAATTTCAACAGCAACTGCCTTGGTAGTAGAGGAACATCAGTCAAACACAGAATGCAATGTAATCAAAGATCCAGAGAGTTTTGCAAACATCAAGTATGATAAGAGACAATTGAAAAAAAACTCCATATCTACTTCTGCTCTGAAAATGTGACACTTCCCCCCTCAGCCTGGGCAAGCACAGTAGAACTAGTGCTCAGATCTGTGAGGTATGGGGTACAGCAGGGAAGGGAGAAGTTGCCTCATGCCCCATGATAGCCATGATTTGGCCTACAGGTCTCTACAGATTAACAGATGGTATCTTAGAATATACCTGACAATAAAATGGGAGGGAATTCCAAAACCAGTTGATGAATGATTGCCAAATGCTGCACCTACTTGCAGCTAAAAGAAACCACAGCTGAGCTACAAGAGAAAGGCAGAGCCTGATGGGATGATTCTTGCCAATAACAAAGAGCAACATGCCATGTCTGAAAGACCCATATTTCATTATGCACTGCTATTGCTGAAGAGGATCACCACAAAGCCCTGAATGCTGGACCTCCCATGCTCAGTCTGATGCAGGCTGGAGCCAAAAGCAGCTGAATTTCACTGCTGCTGAGATAAGCAAGTGATTTCAGAGCAATTAGCTCAGGGGAAAAATCGAGGACCTATGTTCTACAGTAAATTGTTCCTTTCCTTGCTCTATTTTATAAAATAATGCTCACACAGGTAAGAAGAAATGAAAGCATTGCAACCATAAAAATCATAGAATGGTAAGGTTGGAAGAGACCTCAAGGATCATCTAGTTCCAACCCCCTGCCATAGGCAGGGACACCTCCCACTAGCACAGGTCACTCAAGGCCTCGTCCAACCTGGCCTTGAACACCTCCAGGGAGGGAGCATTCACAGCCTCCCTGGGCAACCTGTGCCAGTGTCTCACCACCCTCACTATAAAGAACTTCCTCCTAACATCCAGTTTCAATCTCCCCTCTGCCAGTTTAAACCCATTTCCCCTTGTCCTGTCATTACAACTACAAGCCAAGTGTGGGAATAAATCTCTACAGTGTGCAGTATCAAAAGCATCATATCTAGTAGGCTTCCCCAGAGATCTAACGAAAAAAAAAAAAAAAAAAAACAGGGCAGCAGTTTGCAGACAACTGCAGTAGTACAATTCTACTGCAAGACACTCGTTTCATACTCCTCCTCCAGGAAAGATGCTCAAAGTATGGCTGATCAGACAAAAGGCAGCAGCCCAAACCCCATCTTTTGCTTGTACTTCTTCATTCTGAGAACTTTTTTTTGCTATGGACCCATTTTCTTTGAACAAATTCCATTACTCTTGTTTTCCATCAGATTACATAAATTAGATGAGAGGGAATAGATTCAATTGCAGTCCACATTCCAGGCCTCTTAGGAACTGACTGTCTAACGCATTCCATTCATTTAATAAACTGGAACCAAATGAGGATTATATCATATAAATAATACTCCCTCGAAAGGACAATGCAATAAAAAGTCAAAAATACTCAGAGGAACCACATAGATCAAATACAAGAGCCTCTGTTATTACCCACTGGATTTCAAGAATGACTATCATGTAAATTTAATTGCCCAGTGTTTCAACTTGGTATTGTGAACAAGAATCTGATTCAGGGGAAACTGAGGACCAAGTTTAACATCCTCCAACAGCCTCAGACAGATAAGGAAAAAATGCATTGTGGCAAAGTATGGATTTCCGTGTATACAATGTGATAGCTCCAAACCCCTTCTGCAATATCCCACTGAGCAACTATGAGGGTGCTGGAACACTGCAACAGGTTGCCCAGAGAGGTGGTTGAGGCACTGTCCCTGGAGATATTTGAGATGAGGCTCAGCAGGGCTCTGGGCAACCTGACCTAGTTGAAGATGTCCCTGCTGAGTGTGGGGGGTTTGGACTGGATGACCTTTGGAGACCCCTTTCAGCCCAGTCCATTCTATGATACCATGAACATACTGATCTGTTTGTGTAGTTTACAGTGTGTCTTAGTTTTGACACAAGGGAAGGAAAAGGAGGTTGAAGCATACCTTAAATGAGACTTTTTTCAACTCAGAATAGCCAGGACTGAATACAATGTTGTAATTTCTTATTGGATAGAACAGCAACGATTTTTAAATGTCTATTTGTAAGTTACTAATGTACTCCTAAAATATAGAGAGGACATAATATGCAAAGCAGGCACAACATTATGTTTACCCCTGCTCTTAATTCAGTCATAAACAACAACTGTTATAAATCCCTGTGATTTAAATGCATCAAATCATGATTTTACTCTCTATGCCAGGTAGCGGGGAGATTTCAGTGTCTCTGCCTCGTTACTGACATCTGCTGTCCCCTCAATGAAGAGCACACAACCTTCCCTAGCGCACTTGTCCCCTCCAACGCCCGCTCCTGCTTTCTCGCTCTGCAGGGCATAGCAGAGTTTGAGCAGCATTTGCCATGGTTTGCAGTACAGAAAATCACTCTGGGAAAATGGACAAAAAGCCTTAAACTCCTCTGTACTGGACGCTTTTTCACCATGTCCTGCTGCACAGGACACTGCAGCTAGCTCTGGGCAGTTCTTACTTTCTAACACGTGGGAGGAAGGGATTCTCATTGTGATTCAGCCCTCTGCAATGTTTGCTCTCTCTTCCCCCATGTCCAGCAGCACAGGCCTGCTGTATCACATCCTCCCTCAGTGATAGGCACCATCCCAGCCTGCAGGCAAATTGACAAGCTTTGATTCACCAAGCCTGTTCCACCTGGCCTTCATCAGCAGAAGTGCAGAAACATCTCTCAAGAGCCTGTCTCTGGGCACTCAGGCACAGGGTGTAGCCTAAGGAAAATGCCTTCTTCAGTGGAGAAAAAAAAAAAAAAAAAAAAAAAAAAAAAAAAAAAAAAAACATTGTNAATCACTGATGATGCTTCTCCTCAGTCACAGGTAACGCATTTTATTTACCACCAGAAGACCTCTGCAGGTGGCCCACATTCAAAAGAAAAGCATCCTCCCACAGACTTTGGAGAGCAGGCAAACCTACAGATGTTCCTGCAATTGCTGGCTGCAGCTCTGTGGTCTGTGGCATCTCCACAAGGGATCTCTTATTGATCAAAGCTTGTGGCTATTTACAGCCTCCCCAGGGTAATGAGAAGCACAGAGACAGGCAATGGTTGTCATCTGCTAATTCAGTTTTATGCTCTGGATTAAATAAACCTGAAGGGACTCTTCTTAAAGCTGTTTAGAAGAATATAAACATACATGCACAGATTTCCATACAAAAGCATATAATGAGGAATAGAAACATTTTCACCTGTACCTGGGCCAGGCTTCTTTTCGGAGCTGAGACACTCGAACCATGGCATATTCTTAACACAAGCTTGGCAGCATTGCAGTAAAAAGAAATAGAGATGCAGTGTCACACAACATGCCCTTGTGTATTTCCCACGTCTCCTGCTGCCACCTTTGGAAGGGTTTTCCCAAAGGTGCTGAGCCATATCTGTCAGCTCCATGCACACAATCCCAAAGCAGTCTAAAGCCACCGAACACCTGTTTTTAAGCAAGGGTGGTTTTATCTCGCTGTTCTGCACTGCTACTGTCCAAGTGCTAGTTACAGGACTGAGTAGAAAGGATAAGAAGGTTATTGTGTTTGGGATTCACCTCTACAGCCAAAGCAAAACTTACTCAACTTAATATTCCCAGTGGATCTTTAGCTTTTCAGAAAGATGACAGACTGGAAACATGTTTCCATGCACCTCTCTGTTCTGTGCTATGACCTTTCTCTTTAAAGGAATCAAACTGTTCTGTGTACAATGTCCACAGGATAGCAGAGACTGTGTTGGGGTCTAGTTCCATTTGTGAACTCCAAAGTTATAAGAAAAAACTTCTATCACTCCTGTGCATGTCACTTCAGGCCTTGAAACATGTTTCCTGAAATAGATTTTAATTCCCCATCAGACCTTATAGTGGACACCTAGATGTCAGGACTTGCCCATCATATGGGGTACATTTGTACACATCACAAGACAGGTTCAAAGACAGAAGATCTGCTCCCACTGATATTACCAGGAAGAATTTCCTTTCTCACATGAAGCTTAATCTGTCTGTCTGAAATATTCCACACCTGAAGGATTGTTTCCCTCTGGTTAGAATACTCCAGTGGAACTAAGGGACTTGCCAAACACGTCACTTCTTACACCAGCTCCTCCGAAAGAGGCGTGGAGCGTGGATCTGCCCTGTTCTGTTGTACTGTGGTCTTACTCTGCTGCCTATGAAAGAAAAAGCCATTGAGACAGAGAAGCTTTCCAAGAAAGACCTCAAATTCATGACAAGAAGGCTGTCAGCATTTTTTTCATAAGGTAATGCTGCAAGTGAGCTCTCCAGGGCTCAGAGTATTTTTTCTATGATGGTAAAGCATTCAGCATGGAGCAACATTGTTTTAAAGAGCAATTAATATCCTTGGGGGGGAAAGAACAGGTACATTTTAGGGATAAAAAGTATGGGTGTTAGTGACCATAAAAAAAAAACTTGTAGCTCTTCCCAAACCTTTGCCTTTCTTCTACTCTTAGAGCAGAATATTTTTAATCTCAAAGAAAACATTTTAATACAGGCTTTTCTTTCAGCACCTCCTCGACACAGTTTGTGGTCCTGCACCCTAATAACAGGCATTTTTATAACTTCATCCAGTGGCTCTGGGCTGGGACCTATGAGGGTAAGAGAAGCAGAGTGTGCTGTGATTCAGCTTTCTTTGAGGTGATTGCAATGCAGATGTGTTCGAGTGCAGTGCAGCTTGAGGAGAGAGAATATGTGGGAGCATAAAGAGACCAGCCCTGTTGCCTGATGAAATGGCCTTGTAACCTGAGTTCTTTCATAGCATGCCAGACTGAAGGGAGACCATGGGAAAGCAAAGACAATATTTAGGAGTCAGTTACTAATTCACTGAGGAAGCTCTTTTCATGTGGACAATATCACAGGTGGGGACCCAGGGGAACAAGCACAATTAGGCTGAAAGGTACAGGTGTAAAATACATTACCAGTTAAAATACATTTTTAATGAGTAGCAATTTATTTCTCTTGCATAGTGCTTGGCCTTACTTGCCACCTGCAGATTGTGTTACATGTAATAGAAATACCAGTGGGCAACGGTAGTCAGAAAAGGGACCTCACCTCTCTATAGCACCAGATGCTATTACCATTTCTGCTTTACAAGTAGGAATAAATTGCTGACCTGCTTTTTTGGCTAGCTGGGAGTGAAAATCACATAGAACACAGGCTTACGGATTGAGACTGACCTCCTGCACATTTTGATTTTGGCTGAAGGGGGTGGGGCACAGCAGAAACATGTTGTCCTTTTAGTAGAGAGACTGAATCACCACCAAAGTAAGCCTGGAATGTACTCTGCACGCATTCTCCTAGTTTCATCTGGAAATACCATTCTCTTACTTAGGCTAACTTTGTAACATTGCTAAAACTTTAGTATGTCTGAAATTACTCCACTTTCCTTCTCCTGTGATAAAAAAATGCCAAGCAGGCTTTTGGCAAACATGTGTCTTCTACCTACCTATTGCTGTACAAAAGAATAAAACCCAAGGATTTTGAGAGTGCCATAACCATGGCAGCCTTTAGGCTGCTTTCTTATCATCCATCCAAAGTGAGAAGGATGTAGTGTAAAGGTAAATGCAAATTTTAAAATAAGGTTTTAAATCCTTGCACACATACAAATATAAAATTTGTTTGCCTTAATGTTTTGTTTTTTTTTTTCCTTTCTCCTTACTTAAAGTACCATCCAGCTCTGATCACAGGAGTTGGGTAACATCTCTCTTTGCTTGGCAACAAAATGCTGGATTCAAGCCCCAGAAAGAACTGCTGGTCCCAACCTGGGACATCAGAGCACACAAAAGTACTCTTGGGTATTTCGCTTAGTTAGCAGAAACATAGAGACAAAACCTGTGCCACAGCATAAAGCGATGTGCATGGTGGCAGCCCTCAGGGCCAGCTCGATGATACCGCTTGGCATTGACTGCTGGACACAAGCCACAGGTCCACAGCAGCATTTGCTTTCTTCAGCAGTTCCCTGTACTCCCCTGGTGTTGTTCTGGGAAGAATTCAGAAACACAGGCAGTGACATACAAGCACACACAATAATCTAACCAAGTGTTTTTGAACCTGGGAAGCAGCATTTGTGGAAATTAATGCAGATGTTCTAGGTTTCAACTTTTCAGAACAGAAAAAAAAAGGGGGGGGAGGGGGAATAATAATAAGAAAAAAGCCCCAGACTCTGGTTATCCTTCAGAAGAAGAAATGTTTGCTATGTATGTGCAACATGTGCTTCCCAGTCCCTTACTGTGAAGTGCTTGGCAGCTGCTCCGACTGGAAGAAGCTCTCTGGACTGTGAATTTGCTTATATATGTAAACAGGGTGTTGCCTCAGTTTGAAAACAATATTCTGGCTGAGACCAGCCTGCTGAGAGTGTGAGTTTGGATTAATTCTGTTAGCATTAAAATAAAGGAGCTTATTAAAACCAGAAATGCACACCACAGAACTTAGCATTAGCTCAGACAGATGTAAATTGTTCAGCATTAGCAGCAAGAGGGTACCTTTGGGCTCAGTGGAACAAGGTTCATTTTCCTGGCAGAGGAGTGGTCACTGCCCTGGGTAAAGGAGGGACAGTAGCTGCAGGTAATGCTCGGAGCAGAATAAGGAGATGCAATGAGGAAAGAAGCAGAAGGACAAAAGCAGTTGTCTGTATTTAAGGAGAGGTAGAATGCAAAAGAAAAGGAAAGCAACAAGAAACATGAATGGAAAGAAGAAACAACAAAAAAAGCCAGTGCAGGATACCACCTCCCAATGCCCCTCCCGCACCCCCAAATTTAAGTGTAGGAGAGGGGAAAGGGAAAGAGGAGACTTTTAAATTAAGACCTGCCACAAAAAGAGAACTGCAGATTCCCCATGAAACTTGTTTGGGAAGCAAGCTTCTACTTAAAGCTACTGAAGACCTACAAGCCTTTTACTAAGCTCAGGAACACAAAACCTAAACCAAAGCCCAGCTCAGTGCATGAAGAGAGAAAGCTGAGGGAGGAACATCTCAGAATGCCCACAAATGCCATCTCAGCCTATTTATAGTCTGTCAACCAACAAAATCTTTTAGAGCCACCATCTTCACCAGGTTGCTGTCTGAGAGCACAGCTCCACTTCACCTTGACATTCTCCACAGTGGGACATTGTGTATCCCCTTATCAGGATCCCTGAGGAGGTGAAACAGAAAAGGGGGGGTTTCTAGCTGCTCAGGATGACACTTTATGCCTGCTACAGAAACTGAGCTCCTATGTGCTTCTTCCAGATCCCTCTGCCAAGCCCCAGTGTACAATTTTTCCATGGCATCCAGCCGAGAGGCAGAATGAAGGATTTAGGGGATGTGAGGCCACTGCTCCTCCCTGTTGGGGGGAAACCAGGGAAAAAGTGCAGACTGAGTACCTGCTCCAACACTACAGCCACAGATGGTCTTGCATGGAAAAAGTCTGGGAAAAGACTTCAAAGAACAGGGGGAACTTCACCAAAAGGACCCTTTGTCAATCAAAACCTTCCATGATATTTCGTTCTTTTATAGTAGCATCCTTGAACCTCATTTTGGTAAAGCAAACTGCCTTACAGGTAAGCCCCTAGTTAAATCTACTGAAATTCCTTGATCATGTCACCATTTCCTCAGTAATTGCCCCTTGCTGAGCTCTGTTTGAGCTCTGCTTTCCCCAGTTCTTGTTTTCCTCAGCTAAATGCCTTGTTTTGGTTTGTTTTTATTTAATTGCCAACATTTCAGTTTAGCACTGAAACAAACCAGAAGGGAAAAAAAGCACAACCAGCTCCTCCTCTCATTTCAGTTCAAACACAGGAGCTCAGAGGGTGCTTGATAGCCACGTATTTCACTGCCAGTAGCAAGTCAGAGGTTCTTGCATGTCAACAAAACCATATCTGTACACGTACATCACACACAATGACAGAAGCCAGCAAAACCCATCGGGCTGGACAGTTCCTGCTCTCACTGTGTCACTGGGTCCAAGGGGCAGTAACAAATAGTGTCATTAGGACACAATGATGTGCAGGAGCCTGTCAAAAGGCACGGCAAGAGCTAAAGATGATGAGGTAACCCCAGGACGTGCAAGCAACAGATTTGGCAACAGTCCCTGGGCATGCCTTGAAATCAGCAAAAGGGACTGCCCAAAGCCTGCCCGAATACTGTTCCAGGTGGATTTTCAAGGACAAGTAGGCCTCCAAGACAACAGCAGTGCTGGACAAAGGGCTTCTGCACTTACATCTCAGCCATCCTTGTTCTTCCTTCAATGGAATTAAAAAAAAAAAAAATTTAAAATAAACCATAGAATCACAGAACAGTAGAGCTTGGAAGGGACCTCCAG
The DNA here is from genome assembly GCA_013399055.1 of Ramphastos sulfuratus. NCBI lineage: Eukaryota > Metazoa > Chordata > Aves > Piciformes > Ramphastidae > Ramphastos > Ramphastos sulfuratus. The sequence continues at coordinate 15,945 of WBNM01019639.1, forward strand.
TGATTGAGCCCAACCCCCCTGCTGAAGCAGGATCCCCCAGGGTAGTCCACACAGGAATGCATCCAGGCAGGTTTTGAAAGTCTCCAGAGAAGGAGACTCCACAACCTCTCTGGGCAGCCTGATCCAGGGCTCTGTCACCCTCACTGTAAAGAAGTTTCTCCTCATGTTGAGGTGAAACCTTCTATGTTCAAGCTCGTATCCATTGCTCCTTGTCTGATTACTGCACACCACCAAAACCAGATTGGTCCCAGCCACTTGACACCCACCCCTCAGATATTGATAGACACTGATCAGATCCCCTCTCAGTCTTCTCTTCCCCAGACTAAACAGCCCCATGGCTCTCAGTCTCTCTCCATAGGGGAGATGCTCAAGTCCCCCAGTCATCACTGTATGGCTCTCCACTGGACTCTCTCCAGCAGGCTCCTGTCTCTCTTCAACTGGGGAGCCCAAAACTGGACACTAATTTTAACCAAGAAACCTTTTGGGGCCCCAGACGCATCCCACTTGACTTTCTCTCTGCCCACGCGTGTCGGGCAGACACCCAGGTTGGAGCAGCCTCCCCACGGCACCGGGAGCAGGGATGAACAATCCCACAGTGTTCAGCCTGCTGCAGGTGTCTGAGGGTGTCAGCTGCTGCCATTCATTGCTGCTCTGCTGCGTGCAGGGAGGCAGCCCAGGCCATCACTAACAGCTCTGTGCAAATGGGTCAAGGAAAGGAAAATAAAGCCTGTGCAGTGGGACCCTTTAGGGGCTGGGCTTTTGCTGGCAAGGCCTGGCCTCATTTCTCATTAGGTGCTACTTAAAAATTGCTACTTGTTTGACTTGGAAGCAACTTCACATAGCTGGGGCTGCTCAAGACCTGCGTCGTAGGAAAGCAGCCGGAGGCAGGTGTGCTGCTTTTTCATTTCGAGTTGTACCAGAGGAGCACTTCCTATACCCAGTTTCTGAGGGCTTTGCTTTTTACAAGTCTGTCTATTTGTTTTTCCAGGAGAGAAAAATTACTGTAAAAATCGTAAAGGATTCATTTGCATATCTTTGAACTTTAGGGGGTCGCTATGGGGGCTTTTTTGTTACATTTTGACGAAAGGGGGGGGGGGGGGGGAAAGAGATTAAAGACCTCGCACAATAACATGGAAAAAATACAAGCAAAAAAGTTTGTTCCTATTTTCTA
>WBNM01019639.1:24759-66229 GCA_013399055.1 Ramphastos sulfuratus
CCCCCATTTTGTCTTTAAAGCAGCTTGCAGAGAATATAATTTTCAGTTTGACTAAATAAAATGTTTGGAGCACATTGAGTCCATAATGATATTTCAATTTGAGGAGAACGTGTTTGGTTTAAAAGCAAGCAAGGAGTAGAGTTGGTGGTAATTTGTTTTACCTTTCACAGCTTCTGAAAGCCGAACCCTCAGAGTAACTACAGTTCACAAAGCATGCAGGAATGCGAGACCTTCTGATGGGAGGCTCAGCATCCATATGTCCCTTTCAGGGATGCACTTTATAAGTAGAAGATTTGAAGCTTTCACCCTCCAACTCTCTTCCTTTCTTGACTTCAGCGTAACAGAGCACTCAACTTCCCACCTCACTGTCCACGACAAATTACAGAGAACAAAGCACATTTCCTATTAGGGTCAGATTGTTTGTGGTGCTCTTTGAACACAAAATCCCAATAAACAAGGCTTAACTGTGTTTATGGATGCTGTGTCAATGCAGCTATGCAAAAGAGCCTGAGGTTATTGAGCAGCCTGGCTCAAAAAACCATACACGAGTGCATTTTTGACAGCTATACTTAGCAAAGCTTCTTTTTTTGAGAGGTCTTGGCTGAACATGTCCCTGTACAAGTGTACTGAAGCCAAGGGCTGAACAGGAGCATGGCTGACCTAGGGCCTGTTCCAAGGCCAAGCACCCACTAGTGTCCCACAGTGTTTTACCTGTTAAAGCAACCCACAGCCACTTTGAACCTCAGCCCAGCCCACATCATCACTGTGCATTCCACAGTTCTCCAGCCTTGCCAGTTCTAGGGTTGTATTTTTACGCTCTCTAATAATCATTCCTTTATATTTCATGAGATAATTTTCTCCTCCGTTTCTTCAGCTTATTTTTCATTCTGCATTAAAAAAAAAAATAATCCCTTACATTCACAGTTCATCTCCTCAGAGCTATTCTTTATCCTCCACTAGGCAAAACAGAAAACCAGTAGCACCAAGCTTACTATATACTATTTCTTTTTATCTTAAGAGCAATCATGAATCCCTAAGATTCCCAACACCTCTGCTAACCCACTCAGAAACATAGTCCTATTTATCAAGGCTGCATTGTGAAGCAGGCATGACTTTGATCCTCATTTGGATGCACCATATGCTTAGTCATTTCCCTCTGCCAATAGTACTCCATATTCTCAATTCTTTTATGTAGAAATCTGGTATAGTTTTGAGTCAGGCAGCTTCAAAAGTCATTCAAAGTCCCAAAGGGTAAGGAGACTTGTTTATCTTTATGTCTTGCTCTAGCACATAAGCATGCAAAAATCAATGAACTATTTAGTAGAAAACACTTAGGGAAACATTACACCTTTCCCTGACACCAGAGTCTATAGTTTCCTGGATCTTCCTTGTGTTCTTTCTTATCGATGGGCATCACATTCACCAACCTCCAGTCAAAAGGAACTTCCCCAGTCAGCCAGGACTGCTGATAGATGGTGGAAAGGAGCTTAGAGACCACCCCCACCAGCTCCTTCAGCATCCTTGGGTGTGTCTAAGTGACTGAGCAGGTCCCTAATCCCTCCCTCTTGGGTCGTGGGATCTTCCTTCTGCTCCCGATCTCCATCTTCTGGCATGAGGGTCTGGATACCCAGGGATCAGCTGATCTTACTGTTAAAGACTCAGGCAAAGGAAGCATGGAGAACCTCAGCGTTAGTTTGCAGAATAATTAAGGACTGAGCACTAAAGTTTTAATCAAGTTCCACTGAATCTAGCAAGAAACTTACTTGAAAAAGGATGAAACTCAATGGATTTAACATGGATTTCACCACAATAAGCTTGATCACAGCCAGTCCTTCAGCTTTGTGACTCGGGGGTGACTCAGCACAATGTCCAACATGGGTACATTGTACAGAATGGGCATCTGGAGGAGCAGGCAAGGGTTTTCTTGGGGTTAGGAGAATCCTGTCACACCAGAATCAGCTGTTGTTTTCAAAGATGCTTAGGATTCAAATGACTTGAGAATGTGCAATTCCTGAGCATGAAATCACATCTTTGTGCTTGAGCTATTACAAGGATTCCAGTCAGGTTCCAGGAAACGAGCGCTGGTTACAGTGAGCTTCACATGCCATTGGCAGGGCCAAATCCACCCTTGTTAGCATTCCAGTGACTACCCTAGCTACAGCAGTGATGACTTAGGTTCAGTGAGTTCTGTGGATCCGTGAAATAAAAAGAGTTTTTTAATGCAAATTATGGCAGTTGTGCCCTATGCCTATCTCTGAGCATTTTCCACTTCCCAGAGGCTAAGAAGACATGGTAAAGTCTGTAAGGAGCATTGCTAGTCATGCATGTGGCAAAACACTATACCTGCTCTCATCTGCCCAGAGAAAAGGTGGCAAATGGAGCCTGGGAAGCTCAACACAAGGAAGCAAGAGAAGCTCCTGGGAAATGGCTTTCCTGCTGCCTGTCATTGCTGCTCGTCAAAGGGGAGGCAAATGATGTCATCTCTAGCAGGAACCACCTCATTGTTTCAACTTCCCCACCAGCTCACTTGTTGCATCACAGCATATCCAGAGAGAAGATCCATCCACCCTCTACCACTTTCCCTCCCAGGGAGCACAGGGTGCTGCCCCTCCTGCACCCACCCTTTGACGGGTACAGTGCCCAGCTCGAACTCTATCTCTGCCTCAAATAGCACTTATGTCTTGTGGAGGCAAGGGGACCGAGTTAGCTGCTCTAAGTCACTTGGTAACATCCTAAATGCAGAGGAATGTAAATCTCTGACTTGAAAGTAAAGCCCAGAGATGGGGACAGGCAGATTGCACAGGCAGAGCTCTCTGGCACAGGAGTCACAGTGCTGTGGAGCACACCAGAAGGCTTTCATTATGCAGATCTCTTTCAAGCTCTGGTCTGAAAGCAAACATAAGGTTCTAGGCAGTGAAGGTATTCTCTTTCTGCAAAAAGCATTGATAGTATCTGATGCAAGAACAACAGTGAAACATAAATTTAACCAAAACTATTAACCCCACAAGTTGGATCTTTTCTTGACTATGTTTTGCAAAACATCTCTTTTTTCCTCCGTATCTGCACTGTGCACAGTCAAGGTACAGCAGAAGTAAAAATTCATGCCTACATCACAGTAATCTGTCTTGAATGAAGCTGACCTGAGCGAGGCAGTAACAAGTGCACACAGCTGCCCAAGAAGCAAGTGAGGTTTATTTCTATATGCAAGGTTTAAATTAAATCTTGAGACAGACATTAGGGCATATTTGTCTTTCAAGGAATTGTCTCTTTATTCACAGAATCGGTCATTACCAAACCTTTGCTTTACAGTCTACAAAGATATAAAACCTTCCAATCTCTAAATGGATCTCACTTTTTTTGAATTAGCCACCACTTCCATGTGAAGCTAGGACATTCTTCTCCCAAAACACTGTCCAATTTTTACTTGTTGTATGTAATCAGCTTACTTTTTTTTTTTTTTTTTTTTAAATTGCTGGCTAGAATGGCACCTTACAACAGGTGTGACCACAGAGTACACAGGGGCTCAATGCCCCAATTCCTGCACGGCACACAACTCACAGAAGTGTTACCGAAGTGCATAATGAGACAACTGTACAGACCTCTGTGCTGTGTCTTACACTGGTCCATCCCTTCCCTGTGTTCCTTTGTCTTTATGATCCTTTCTGACTCAAATGAAGGCTGCTCATATTCCAGGCAAAATGTTGCTTTGAATTTTTTTCAAGTAGACATGGCAATTACTCCATAACTTTTGACTAATCCTAATGCTAAGAGAAGTTAACAAGTGTCTAGGTTGAAGCTGCTGTCTGTACAAACATCCAAGATGCTATACCTACAGCTCACAGCATAGCTGCTTGATAGGAGCCTCTGCCACAGGGATGGAGACTGATAGGACAAGCAACAGCCTTGGCTGTTTTACACTGAAACAATGTTTAATTCTGGACTCTGCCTATCTTGACAGAAATTAAGTAAGAGGAATAGGGCCTGGTAAGAAGTTAAAAGCATAATACAGCTTCCTATGGATTTCCTCTCGGTATTAAAGCATTAAATATTTCCCATTGTGCTTAAATTCTCAGTCTTTAGCCCTCACAAGATGAAATGTTTCCCCCTTCCTCAAAGCAGGTTGGGTTTTTTTTTTTCCTGTTTTGAAATAGATCCCAAGTTGTCACTGCAAGAACAGAAAGATTTTTCTTGTTCTGACTACAGGAGGAGATGGATGACTACTGTAAGATAGTTCAAAGTCTTAATTGTAAACAGGATTTCATTGTATTCTCTTTTATATGAGACAGCTCCCACTATATACCCCACTGTATAAAAACATCCAGCAAGTATAGGGGCCACCCAGAAGTGAAGGACTGAATTCCAAGAGATTGTGGGGAGGAACACAGCTTAGTTACACATGCGTTCTTGTTTATGTATTTTTTAGCAAAATCAAATTGAGCTTTAAGCAAATAAAATTAAAAATTGATGTCAACAAAATGCAAATTTCTAGGACATCTGTGCTGGAGAAATATAATCAGGCTAATCACAGCACTCTATTAAGCTGCAACCATAGGAGTCAAATTTAAGCACAAAGGAGAGTTGTGGGTTATTATTTTTTTATTTTTGAAAGTGGAAAGTCCTGTAAGATAATCACAGAAACATTCAGGTTGGAAACGACCCTCAGGATCACCAAGTCCAACCGACAACCCTACTCTAACAAGGTTCACCACATCCCCAAGTGTCACATCCGAACAACTTTTAAACACATCCAGGGTTGGTGACTCCACCACCTCCCTGGGCAGCCCATTCCGATGCCTGAAATAATATCACAGAAGTAAAAGGTACAGCTTTTAAGTAAAGCAAAAGTACAGAGCAGCTTAGTCCGAGTTCATGGCACCAATGTGCACGTGCATTTCCTTTACCCAATTAAAGACAACAGCTTTCCTCTCATCTGAGTGGAGAATAGGCAATCTGTGGTGGTGCAGTGAAAAGTCTTCTCATACACAAATATTTCCAAAATCTCATAGACACAACTGGAAAGATAACTACAGCTATCCCGTCTCCCAGATTAAAGCAGTCACACATTAATACCTGTGAACTCATAGAAACCCACTGGCCTCAGTGCAGCGATTTCACATCATACTGCCCCAGAAAAATCACCAGCAGCAGCAGCAAACCAAGATCTGCCAGAAACAATGGGATGAACCCAGCTATCCTGTGGTGAGGAGGAGACATCAACACCATATTTTTATTTCTGACTTGGTCCAGAAATAAAGCAATAAAGCAATCAGAAAATGCCCACATTTTATCTATCAATCATTTGATCAAACAACAAAAGAAAAAATATCCTGCATCTGAAATCTCTATGGCCTTGGACATCCTGCACTTGTCTGGAAATGAGCTGTCAAAGACAACCTTGTTTATCCCATCATCGGAGGAGATCAGAACAATTATGCTTTAACTTTTTTATTGTCAAAATCACTCCGGTAAAAACTCACTTCAGACAGGGAGGCTATTAATGTATGATTTAATAAACTAGCAGAATACAGCTCAGATTAACATTCCTAATCCTTTTACCTAGCCTGTCATAATCTGACACAAAACACTGGAGAGGGAAATTAAAATAAACTAATGACTATACCGATGTGTTTAGAAGGAACACAGAAGTTTTTTAAGCAATGTTACTTTGGTAAATTCCCTTTTCAGTACTGCTACCCAAGATTAGGGTGATGGAACAGGTTGCCCAGGGAGGTGGTGCAAGCCCCATCCCTGGAGATTTTTAAGGCCAGGTTGGACGTGGCTCTGAGCAACCTTACTCTAGTGCAAGATGTCCCTGCCCATGGCACAAGGGTTGGAACTGGATGATCTTTGAGGTCCCTTCCAACTCTGACAATTCTGTGATTCTATAAGTCATCAGTGGCAGAGTGGGTCAGCAATTCTCAGAGCACCATAAGGCTGGTAATAAAAGCAGGTCTCATTCACTCTTCAGGTGTTTGTCTGGAATTGCCTGTGTGGATGCTCACCCTGGCTTCATCATCCTTTGTCTTCCACTCAGTTCCTCTCCCCTCATCAATCTCTCAGATTTTCTGCCCCACTTGTCTCAAAAGTCAGCCTACCAACTAGTTAACTCAGCCTAGTTAGTCAACAGCTCTACTCAGTTCTATCATGGTCTCTTCCTATTAGCCACATAAACCTGTGTTTTTGCAACACAGAGCCCCAGCCCTTGACAGTGTGCCACAGTAATACAAACAAGAAATAAGACACCAGCACTACTAGCCCTAAACAGAAACCCACCCTGCGAGACTGTCCTAACACTCAGGCACTTGTCCCATGTCAGCAAAAACAGCTCTGCCTGCAGAAATGGCACTGGCATGAGAAGGCAGGGGAAACACCTTGTTTTGCAGCTGAGTCTGTCAAAGGCTGCTGTAGCAGCAGCACTGCAGTCATGGGAGCAGAGCACAGCAGCTCAGCGGTGTGTACACAGCTCAGAGCAGAAAACAGCATGGTGGTTCCAATCCCACAGTCAGGCAACGCTCCCATTGACGTCAAACATAAATATTGGAGAGTTCAGCTGTGTAAGCCTTCTGCGGTGTTGAAAACAAGTGTATTTTCTGTACTTGGCATGTTCTTAAAGGGACTTCAGATGAAACCTTAAAGGTAAGCCCTTCCAAACGAGAACGAACTGCTGTACCAACCTTTCAACTGAACAATGTTCCTGCCTGCATCAAAACCCTGGAGAATCAGGCCAAGGCACAGTACAACAAGCATCTCAGCAGTCAGGTAATCCTTCTCTGCGCTATCTCAGCTGTGGCACACAGCAGCAGTGACTACATATCAAGGCACTACAGGTGCGGTATCCAAAACTTTTGGGTTCTACCTAGTGTAATGAGTTATTCCTACATGCTCCACAGAAGGCATGACCATCTGCCTCTCTTCTGTTGATTGCATTAACTGTTACATGTTTTTACATTCCAGAGAATAAAACATGGTCATAAATGCAATACTCATCTGTCATGTTTGACAGTAAGTCACAGAACATGGCAAAATGTTAAGCCAAGGCACACTTCTGGATGCATGGGGATACATCTAACTGCAGCCAGACAGAAGACAATTCTGCTACGCTTCTTTAGGAAAAGGTTGGTACAGACTGAGAAGAGTGTACAATTAGAAGGGCTCATTTTATTTTTTCCCCTCTGCCCTTTCCTATTTCTTATACCAGAAGAGGAACTCTCCCATTTGTTCCAGTTTAAGACTAGTGTCTCAGTTGTAAATTGTAAATAAAAGTTTGAGAAAATTCAAGAATACATTCCAAAGGGGTTGAACAGAACATAAGAGATATATTTATCTCATTTCATTGGTTTATGATTTTTCTATATAATCTGAGGTTCAGAATGGTCTTTCTCTCTTGCTGGCTTGCTTTTCCCACTCTCTCCCTCTGGCCTTGCTTGCTCTGTGCCAATGATTGTTTAGGCTGGTAAGAATGCCGACTCGGAGTGGGGAAGAGATAATATTGTGTTAGCTGGAAACTGACCCTGGGCTTTGTCCAGGAAGGGTTAGCTGGGCTGTTGTCTAGTTGTATATGTATATATGCATTTGTATATGTTTATTACCTTTTATATTTAGCCTGCTGTTGTAAATAATATTTTTATTTTACTTCCAGATTCCGAGTAATGTGGTAATTTCCCTTTGATGGGGGTTAAATCCCAACCTCTAAGTGGGGTAAACCCACCACACTGTTACAAAAGGAATCATCACTGCTGAGCATGTGCACTGGTCAGGAGGACAGGACAGCTCAGCTCAGCTCCGCTCCTGTCTCTGGTGCAATGCCTAAGCGTTAGGTAGGACTGCAGACGTCTGTTTCAGCCAGGGTAGTTTTTATTTATTGCTGCAGAAGTGTAAAAATATTTGGTGGTAAAATGAACCCAGCGGATGTTTTTGCTGGCAGGAGACGGAGAGTGACAACTGTACTGCTCATTGTGAAAGAATAACAGCTGAGCATGTGTTGGAGTTGCTCCACACTGACACAGAGGCATCCAGTACTCTGTGATTAATTGGATTATAGCGGCTTTCCACTTCCCACCCAGATCAATTGGCATTTTAAGTTATTCACTTATCGCCCTGCATGAAACTAATAACTTCAATAACAGGCCTTTGCAAGAATTGTAGCAGACTTCTCCTTCCAGGGCCCTGCTGCCTCTTTGCTGCTTTGCTACACCACACTCAGCAGCAGCATTTTCCTTCTCTGGTAAAACAATCAATTAATGTGACACAAAATAAAGCATTGGGACTTTAGTATCCCAAAGATAAAGCAAAGAAAACACTTTAAACTTGGATTTATGTGAATTCGGAATGAACATGCACCATGAAACCAATTTCTTGTATGACCTAAAGCAAGATTTCAACAGTAGCATGAAAATGAAACTCATCCCACAAAATCTGGACCCCTCAGTTTAAGAAAGATGCCAAGATGCTCAAACGTGTCCAGAGAAGGGCACCAAGGCTGATGAAGGGGCTGGAGCACAGCCCTGTGAGGAGCAGCTAAGGGAACTAGGATTGTTCAGCCTGGAGAAGAGAATGCTCAGGGGGAACCTTACTGCTCTCCATAACTACCCAAGAGGAGGTTGTGGGCAGGTGGGGTTGAGCTCTTCTGCCAGGCAACCAGTGACAGAACAAGGGGACACAGTCTCAAGCTTTGCCAGGGAAGGTTTGGACTGGATGTTAGAAAGATGATCTTCACAGAAAGAGTGCCTGGCATTGGAATGGGCTGCCCAGGGAGGTGGTGGAGTGTCTGTCCCTGGAAGTGTTTAAAAAGAGGCTGAATTTGGCACCTGATGCCATGGTTTAGTTGATTATTTGGTGTTGGGTGATCTTGATCAATGATCTTGAAGGTCTTTTCCAACCTGATTGATTCTGCGATCTAAGTAGTCGTCTTCCTGGAGAGGTGTGTGTGTGCGTCATGGGCATGTTGCTCATATGCTTTGAAATTGATAGTCAGGAAATTATTTGATCTTGCTTTTCACCTTCTGTAAGAAGTAAATTAATTTCCCTGTTACCCACTGGTCTCAACATAATCATACAGTGACTTTGTCAGCACTTGCAAGGACATAGCCAGCAAGTGGACATCACAGACTGGAGCCAAGACAATTTGTCAGATGGCATAGAAGTGGTACAGGGGAAGTACCCGCAACCTGCCCTCAACTTTCCCTATGAAGGAAATCAGAACTTGGCCTGTGGCACATGCAGACTTTTGATGAAAATGCAGCACAGGTTTGGTGTCTTGCAGGAGCACAGGAAGAGTTTATTTGCCACACAGTCATGGCACAACTGGTTTGAGAACTAGGAGAAGAATGAGTGATTTCTTGAGCAGGTTGATGAAACAGCCAGTAGTGCTTCAGCACAAGAAAACATAGCTGAAGTAAGAAGTGAACATATTTTTTTAGATACAAAGGGAATATGAAAATACTACAAAGTCTGTTTCTTCCTTTTTTTCCCTTTTTTCCACCCCTCTGTAAAGAGGAAGGAAATTGAAGATTAATTAGGAATACAGTGGCAGTAGAGGGTCATCCCAGGAAATCAAGTATCTATTACCAAAATCATCTTTGAGAAAGCAAATTACATTCTGTAGATTTTATAGCACAAAACCTTCCTGCCTCAAAACTGTCGAATTCAGCATCACTGAGACACCAAAAATGGAAACTCTAAAGAGACTCTGCTAAGTGCACATTAGCTGCTTTGCTGAGTTGTCATGAAACTCCACAGGTTGTGTGTGCGCTTTGTGCACATGGACTGCTAATGACCACTTTCACAGCACAGGACAACCCAATCCTGACAAATACTCTCATTCTGGCATGCCTAAGAATTTGGTTTTTCTCCAAGGGGTGGTGTTGACAGTCTGCCCTGCCTTTTACATTACCAGTGTGATCAAAGCTGCATCTTACTGGCGTAATCCATGTTTAGCATTTCTTACATGGATGGTGCACAACCCCGCGCTGTCAGCACACCAAAGGCAGCTATCATCAGGCTGGTTGAGGGATAAGCCTTAGCAGAGCCATTGTTTAGACATCCTCTCATGTTTTGTCTAACCTACTGGTACAGCATGAGCACCATTTGGCTCTCCAGAGGGATGAAACCACAACCTCTTGCCAGTGTCACTCAGAGAGGAGCTTCAACTACTTAACATGACCAAACAAAGCACAGGCAAAGCAACAAGTCAGCTCTTTTAGGCTTAACAGCTCCAGGCCCAAAAAGTTCAAAAAAACATAAGATATAATAAATGTTTTCTAGGATTTTTTTAATCTTATGGGACAAGTGCCCCCTTTGTGACTCCTGCTAGCTGTGGCTGGATGCCAAATGTGCAAAGCCACAGGTGGAATCCAACTAATCCACAATTTGTGCATCCCAAGAACTGAATCAGTGCTTGTCGTTGGTGCAGTTGGACCAGCAGAGCTGCTAATTGCCAGTGAGGAGCCCCATCCTCAGCAAACTTCCCCCATTATACTAAGTGTGACATTTATGCTCTGGGATACACCTGTGAGCAGCTTGGGGCAGCTGCCCTGGTTGCACTGACACTGCTAACAGGCTACACACCATGGCTGGCCTAGGAGTCTGTCCCAGTAAAACCAAGGCAGTCAGTTGCATCCATGCCAGTGTACTGCTTAACTCAGAGACAGCACCTTAAACCAGCCAGGGCCCAAGAAGGCATCAGTGGACATTCAGAATATGGCTACTTGCTCTCAACCCAAATAACATACAGCTCTCTCAGCATATACCCAGCTCAGCAAAAGAACTTGGCATGGAATTAATGAACAAGCAAGACATTTTGTTACCTCCACAAGCTGAAACTATTTTGTTCTGTTTGATGCTCCGACTCACACTGTCTTGCATCCTGACATGAGTGCCCACAACATGACCAACTTCTCTAGTGAAATACTTCTTTTCCTGAGGAATTAAGTACTTCATCCGGATCCTGAACAAGCAGTTTCATCAGATCTCTCTAACAAGTCCACATCTCTTATGTTTATTCTTGTGTCTGCAGCAAGCGGATTTCAACCCAAGAAAAAGCAATGTAGTAACTTTCACATGTGTAGAAACCCCAGTGTACCCCCCAAGAAGTTACTCTGACTCTTTCTGCCAGAGGCTGCCAAAGTTTAAAGGGATCTCATACACACCTCTAGGAAACCAAAGGATCTATGCCTGTTCATTTGTTATTTGTGAGAAGCTTGTTTCACCAAGATTCAAGTAATTGCTTCAAAATCCTGAGGTGCTACTCATCATTCATCCAGCAGTTTCAGTACTCCTTTGTACACAAGAGACAGCCCCATGAAGTTACAGAACAGGAGAAATGGCAAAGAACTAATTCCCCATCTGAAAAGCAGGGATTGACTGCACATACTTCCCCTCAGCTCCACTGCAAGGAGATGAACAAGGCTTCAAAGACCATGGTATAGAACACAACTTCTCCCCGTTCCAGCCCAGCATGTGGTTACCTACCCTCAAGCTACACATTGATCTCCCAGTTATGTGAGTATCATTCTGACAGAGAAATACCTGGCAGACTAATTCCCTTCTTTTCCCCACCTCAAAGAACACAGAGAGGTTTTCTAAGTGCAGCATCATCCATGGTTCCTGCAAAAACACAGCCTTGAAGCCTTGCTCCCATTTCGGTGCAAGTGAACCTAAGGCTCAAAGAGCCTAAAGTTTGCAATCCACTTAGCTTGTCCTCTTCCAGCCAACAACTCTGAAAAATCAGCTTGTTCCTAGGAGGGGTAATCAGCTCTCTGGATTCAAAAAGGTCATGCTGGAGCTGGTGTGGCTCCCATAAGGACCATATGCCCTTTTCTTGCTCTGTAACCAGCTACGCACTTGCTTAGCTCTTCATAATCCCTCTTGGCTTCTCATCATATGTCTATCTTCTTAAAAAAAAAAAAAAAATCCAAATCAAATTACTCCTCCTGAGTCAACTTTTTCTGCACTTCTATTAACTGAGAGGTTTATGCAGCATGATTTTCCCTCGGAGAAGCCACTCGAGTGTGATCCACCTGGAAACACTTAAACAAATGTTATTCTACACTATTCTACACTTGGTTAGAGTTTTGCTTATTTCTCCCATGCAGCTGCATGGTGTGTAGCTCACAGAATTTTTCTGCCTCACAGTTCAGATGAGCCTTAACTAAACCTTGAAGCAGATGTAGGCGAGTTTCTTCATCTCTTGTTCTTTTTATGAGCTTTTCTAACATCCTCCTCTTTGAATTCATCTAAATGACCCCTGAATATTTCCAACATCCAGAGTTGTATTCAAAAAGAAACAATAAAAATTAGATTCATTGTTAAGAAACACTTAATAGTTCTAGTACAGGACTGATTCTAACTGTTTCATCAGGCAAATTCGCAGTGACTGACTGGGAGCTGTGGATAAGCGCACTATTCCATTTACTGAACTGGCTGACATCCTTGAATCAAAACTGAGCAGGGCAGGACTTAATTAACTCAAGATTTTAGGGCTGCAAGTTTATACAGGTTGTGAAGGAGCTGCCAAGCAATGAGAGGCTAATTCTGGAAACCCATTCTCTGTTCTTGATCACTTCCATATCTTTAAATGTTCCTAAATGACCACCACCCTAGGAACTCTGTTGGACAACTCAGAAATGGCAAATACGCTCAATATTGTGCAACAGTTCTGTGTGCCATGTCCCACATTTCAAATCCAGCCCCTCAGAGACATGAGTTCTCACAGATGAAGATCCTCTGAGCGATAGCTCCTTGATATGCTTTTGTTATTTCACACTGCAAACCTATGTGTAATTGAAAGGGAGTTATCTGCCTGCTACAGGAGCAAACAACTGAGCACATTACTCAGGGCAGCAGGTGTGTCTGAAGCATTCAGATTCCTTCCATGAAGAGAAACAATACTGTTTAGGCATGTCTGCAGCTTTTGCTTTCATCACAAAGTAAGCTCTTTCATGGTAGAGAAACAAGGGTCTTTTAGCCTTACGGATTTCAGGCATCACACAGGAACACATCCAGATGGGTCTAGGAAGTCTCCAGAGGAGAAGATTCCACAACCTCTCTGGGGAACCTGTTCCAGTGCTCTGGGACCTTTATAGTAAAGAAGTTCTTCCTCATGTTGAGGTGGAACTTCCTGTGCTGTAGTTTATATCCATTGCTCCTTGTCCTGTCACAGTACGCAACTGAGCAGAGGCTGTCCCCTCTCTCTTGACACCCAGCCCTCAGATATTTATAAACATTGATTAGATCCCCTCTAAGTCTTCTCTTCACCAAACCAAGACTACCCAGGGCCCTCAGCCTCTCCTCATCAGGCAGTACTCCTGCCCCTTAATCAAGTAGATCCCTGTCTCTCCTGAACCAGAGAGCCCAAAACTGAATGCAATATTCCAAGTAAGGTGTCACCAGGGCAGAGTAGAAGGGGAGAAGAACCTCCTTCAGTCTGCTGGACACACTCCTCTTAACACACCCCAGGAACTCATCGTCCTTCTTGGTCACGAGGGCACATTGCTGTCCCATGGATAGCTTGCTGTCCAGTGGGATTCCCAGGTCCTTCTCCAAGTTGATCCCAATTATGGCAATCTTTTGCCGATATATTTGGAAAGGTGTTTAATAGTGCTGAGGTTATGTCTCATTCTCAAAGCAGATCACTGAGCAAACGTGCCATATCATGCCACAGGTGGAGTTCAGCCCTCTGAGACAAGCTGTACTCTGTGAAACAGCATTTCAAATAATCATCCAAGTAGTAATGCTTCTGTCACTCAAAATGATGGTACAAGTCAAGTTAAATGTTGTTCTTTGTGTGAGACAAAGGAAATCTTACTTGCTGTCCTGTTATTACAAGCTATTATCTGCTGCACTGTTCAAAACAAGCAATAATCTTGTATAGGAAGGACCAGACAGTTTACAAAGAAGTCCACAGCTTGCAGCTAAGTAAATATTTCACCACTTCATTGAGCAGCTCTAACATTTATACAAAATACTCTTTTGCTGTATCATCAAATGATAGCCATAAAACAGGCTCGGCAGGTCATTATCTACCCTTGTACCTCACCCACTGGTAAGAAATGATTGAGGTTATGGTAGTGCATGGTCTGGCACTTCTCTTCCATGGCCTGACCAGGCTTCACTGTATCCTGCTCAGCTGCATTCACAGAATCACAGAAACATTCAGGTTTGAAAAGACCCTCGGGATCATCAAGTCCAACCAAGAACCCTGCTCTACAAGTTGCACCCTAAACCATATACCCAAGCACCACATCCAAACAACTTTTAAACACATCCAGGGTTGGTGACTCAACCTCCTCCCCGAGCAGCCCATTCCAATGCCTGACCACTCTCGCTGGGAAAAAAAAATTTCCTAATATCTAGTCTAAACCTATCCAGTCACAGCTTGAAACCATTCCCTCGTGTTCTGTTTATCAGTGAACAGTATCCATCCTGTGGTGCAACTGCTGAGAATTCAATTAAATATCCATGAGAGCCGAGGAAGCCAAGCTTTATGCTGAGCTCTACACAAGATCCTGGGGCTGTCGGAGAAGCAAACTTTCCTCCTGAGACATCTCCAGACACTTTCACCAGAAGGACTGGGGTCCTTGCTTTGGGAAGCATTACCATCATCAGATTTTCGTGAGGACACAACTTCCAGTTAAAGCAATTTTTCTACAAAGAAAAGACCTGACAACCTCTATCCTAGAAGCAAAACACACCAAACAACCCACCCATTCCCAAAAAAACCCAAACCAAAACAATCACCCAAGAATGTTCTGGAAAAGAAACTAGACGCACCCTCCCAGAAACAACTTTTCAGTGATGTTGAAGTGCAATATCTAATACAAACATTCATATCAAACAATAAACTTTATGGGACCCAAAGTTCTTCTGAATTATCATTATGGCAGGCAAATCAGTTGCTACAGTGTGACACAGAAGTGATAAACACTTCTCTCGAGGCACATTCTTGTTTGCTATTAGAGAATTTAACACAATATTGATAATATGTAACTTACACAGATGATGAAAAATCATCTGCTTTGCCACCTTTCCAGCAGGAAGGCTTGTGTCCTATTCCCACCTGGCAAGCCTGTGTCTCAGGTGATAACTCAGAGCCAGATCTCAGCCCAGCACACACCTGGGTGAGGACCAGCAGCTGGGCAGGTGGAGACTGGGAGTAAGCAGTTTTCCTTACATGGACTGTGTGCACCAGTGTGGCTCAGTGGCTGCAGCAAGCAGCTCAGAGAGGGATGCTGGCTGGGCAAAGACAGGGAGCTGGGTGAGACAATGGCTGGTAAAGCCCCTGCCCCCATTGCTGTCCAGCTCCCCGGACACCAGCCCACGCTGCACCCTGACACACATCGTACAGCATCAACCAGAAGCTGATAAACGAAGGCAAAAAGAGGGAAATGTCAAGAAGAGTTATCCAGATTCTGAATAATAATAATCACTTTTTAATTTCTGCCCCCCCCAATCAGCTATGGAGAACTCAAGTCTCTGAGTCTCTTTCATGTGCAGTCTTTATTATTCACTGAAGACAGAGTGGTAGACATCATCTCTGCTGTTATCTGACTGTGTCATAATCTTTCTATTATATGATGTTCTTAAGAAAAGGGTGTGAGGCTGGTGACATTTTGCAGGAAGCAGAGGGATTCTCAGAGGCAAAGAGTATTCTGCCTAGTCAGTGCTGGAGGTCTGGAGAAACAGAGAATTTGCCTTTCAAGTCCCATCACCGATAACTCACTTCCTATCTTCCCTTCTGACATCCTTACACTTGCATATTTCCCTGCAAGGATATGAACTTAAAAAGTCATAAAAATAAGTCAACAAAAAATGCCATAAAAGAAATCAAACCCAAAACTTTCCTTATCAAGAATTAACACAGCTACACAAACAAAGCTGCTCGTGACAACTGCAATACCAAGTCTTCTAAAGCATCATCAAAAGCTCCCAAGGACCAAGTGTAACCATTTCAGCTTTGGACACTGCCATTTAACTGCTAACCATTTCATTGCCAGCAAAAGGCCTGACAATTATCACTGACCCAAACCTGTGAGGAAGAATTGCCTGGTTTGTGCCTTCAAGGCAACAGACAGAAGACGACTCTGCATTTCTTACTGGTGTATCATGCAAAGGTGTCTTGTCCTTGAACCAAGTCTTCCAAGTACCTCTGACAGATCTCCAAAGCCACATGAAGACTCAAAGAAACCTCCTGAGATTAAATAATTTTCTTCAAGTCTTCTGCCTCTTTGGCCCTTTTCCCATCAGATGAGCTTCTTTCACAACTTCCTGTACTATGTCTGTGCATCAGACACCACAGACAGACAAGGGGCTCTAAGAGAATGCACGTGGACATTCCTGGGTAATCACAGCATTCTTAATGACAATGTTACAAGAAGGAAACACAATGTGGAGGTTCTTTATGACAAACACAGCAAGATGCTTGCAATCAGAGATTTAAAAGTGCAATAGTACAGTGAAATCAAATGTTATCAAAAGCAGTGGCACACACATCACCCAAAAGGATGTTGCCTCTTATGCAAAAACATGGTTGGCAGCCCTGAAAAACACACAACCCTCCAAACAACAAAACGAGCCAACCCCAACCCCCCCACAAAACAGAAATTCTACATGCAGAATACAAAGAAAAAAAAAAATTATACTTTGTTGTGTCTTCTGAATTACGAACCTAAAAAAGCAGCATAACAACCTCTCACTGTTTCTTTATTGCACATCCCACAATCCTTGAATTTACCACAGCAGCTGTAAAAAGGAGGAACGAGGCAGAAGATGAGGAGTTATTGTCTGGAAAAATCAGAACTGAATATTTAGAGCCAGACCAAAAAAAAAAATAAATAAAGAATTAAGAGAAATCCTTAAGCCTAAAGGCCCTCAAGCTTAGGAATAACACACAGGTTGCTGAGCTGGGATCACTGGATTTTGAAAGCCATTTTTAAACCAGCCCCATTGTGTGAGTCTTAGACACACATCTTTATGCCCCGGGACACACTCAAGTGCCAGCGAACATTCAGTTTATGTTTACTTTATGTTTGTTTACATTTTAAAGAATTTGTGTTAGTCATGTTCATCTAATCAGTTGCCTTAACTGCGCTTCAGTGTGACACTGATTGTAACAACCAGAGCTATTAAATATTACTCAAAGTACTGAACAGTAAACAGAGTTTAATTATTAAACCTGGGGCTACAACAAATATTGATTTTCATGAGGAAAGTCATTCAGGTATTTTTCCACACTTATAAAAACGGGTGCATCTCTTGAGAGGAACAAACTCTCATGGGCAAAGGCAGGCAGATTGTGAAGTCAAAATTAGATCAAACTAAGATAAAAAGAGAAATTATGAAGCTGGAAAGCTGTTTTGCAGGCAGCAATGAGTATTTTACAGTTAACCTTGTCTAGGTTGTTTCATGTAAGGGAATGCATTTTTCATGTTGAGTGTGATTAATTCTGTTATTACTGACAATACTCTAAAGCTCTTTACTTACAATATAGCCTGGTGTCAAGCAGAAATAAGGGATTGGAGCATGTGCTTTATGAGGAAAAGCTGAAGGACCTGGGGCTTTTTAATCTGGAGAAGACCAAGAGGGGATTTAATAAATGTTTATAAATATCTGAGGGCTGAGTGTCAAGAAGGAAGGGACAGGGACAGCCTCTGCTCACTTCTGCCCTGGGATAGAACAAGGGGCAACGGAAAGAAACCACATCAGAGGAAGTTCCACCTCAACATGAGGAAGAACTTCTTGACTTTAAGGGTCCCAGAGCACTGGAACAGGCTGCCCAGAGAGGTTGTGGAGTCTCGTTCTGAGAAGCCTTTCCAGCTCTGTCTGGATGTGTTCCTGTGCAACCTGCACTAGAATTTATGGTCCTGTTCTGGCAGGGGGAGTGGACTTGATCTCCAGGGTTCACTTCTAACCCCTAACATCCTGTGATGTGTATTTTCCAGGGAACTGACTATCTGCCACCAACCTGACTTCCTCAGACAAAAGCCAATATGAGCCCAGCCAAAGCACTATGACAAGGATGAGGCTTTCAGAAGTGCTTGGCACCACTCTGCTTGACACTAGCTGAAGTTAACAGGACCTCAGTGGCAAGGTCTGCAGCTGAGGAGTCTGCATGGGCCTTTGATGTTAGTAACAATCCAACAGGGAAAAGGAAAGGCAAATAAATAAGATACAACCTAGTAAACACAGAGTAAAGACTCAGAGACAGAGAGGGGAAAAGAACCCCCAAAAAGGTGATAAAAATTTCTCTTCCAGAGACTCCTTGAGACAACACCAAAAGTCTTACTTCAAGGACAATCCACATGATCTTCAAGGAAAATGAAACTTAAAGAAAGCTCTAAAGAAGTCACAGGTACGGGTAACACATGCAATAAGCATGGTCAGGGACTGACTCAGTCTCAAAGGCATGCACCACTCTTAAAGATAGATCAAGTAAATGCAGAAAGAGCAAAGTTGTTACCAAAGTGAACTGGGTCACTCTTACTGAGGCTTTAAGGTTTGTTCCCCCCCCCCACCCCCCCGCCTTAGGGAGTTAAAAAAAAAAATTCTCATCACCATAAAGCTAAAATCAGAGGTAAACAATAGCTTGATTATGTTCTGTTTCCAGCAGCAATGCAGAGATTTCTCTCAAGAGATCAAGGTTGATTTCTTTTTTTATTCCCCTTAATAATCAGTGTTGAAATCAAGTTGTTCATTAACAGGCAGTAAGTTGTCCTTCCTTATGTTGCATTGTCTAACAGTTAGAGTCAGGTTTCAAGGATGCCATAGCCACAGAATAAAAGTTTAAACCACTCATGGCCTAATCTCAACCGACTGGGACATCTTCAAAACATCTGCAAATTTTGGTGTGGCGCCCAGGAATTATAATTATTTCTGAGGAGGAGAAATTGAGATTTATTGAATAAGACAGGGCAATACCTGGGAAAGTATGAACCTTAGGGAAGATATGCTGCAGCTAATAGCATTTCAAGACTTGAGGGGAGTCAGCACTATGGAATGGTGAACTCCAGGCATATTTTTAATTATGTTTTTGATTGCATTCTATTTAAAAGAATCAGCTGTCAACACTGATCATTTCCTTTTGTATAATTCATAAAGTGGTTAATTTCAGGAGTGAAAATATTATGGGTTTGAGTAATTGGCTGCTGAAGCACAGTAGGTACTGGATCTCCACATCTGGTGTCGGGGAGCACGTGCTTAGCCTGCTACAGATCTGCTCTGATAGCATGCTAGTGAGGGAGAGATTGTTGTTACTTGATTCAAACAAGTGCCAAAAACTCTGTGACAGTTAAAAGTCTGGAAACATACAAGACAGGAAGACAAAAGCAGCAAACCCCAGAGCACCCTTTGGTGCCAGCTTCTGAGCCAAGGGAGCCTTTCTGATGGGAACAGCAGAGAAGTAAAGGCACATCTTTGGAGATTACTTTGAAATTGTATGTTGCCAACTTCTTCAAATCTTCATCAAAATGTTAAGTGAAAAAAAAAATTTCTGAGCATTTCACTTTTCTAAGTGTGCAGAGTGATGCACAGGAACTTTCTGGAGTGGAAAGTGAGTGGGCAACAACCCCTGAGATGGTTGTGAATGTCAGCAAACAAAGAGGATTAAACTGGAGGAAGAGCAAGCAAAAATTAGGGCCCGTGCTGCCTTAGCCATAAATTATACTCAAAGTAAATCTGGTGCCAGGAAAACATTTTAAGTTGCCAGGCAGAGAAAGGGCAGAGAAAACTACCCCCCAAAAAAGAGTACCACAGTGCAAGGCAAAGCTTATTCCACATCAGCTCTTGGTGAAGAGGGAGGCAAAAAAAAAAAAAAAAAAATTTCTTGCTCTGACTGAGGGCAGTTTCCAGTAGGGCCCCAGCAACTTCTCACAGACCTGTCACTCATTCAGTGAAACTCCTAAAGCTAGCAGCAGAGTGGGTCAGGGGAGAGCTGATTCCCCTTCTGCAGGTGCAATTTGGCATCCAGAAAATTAATTCCAGATGCAAAAGAGAGTGCTTGTCCATCTCTATAATACAAACCTATAGTTAGACTGACGTTTGCTTGCTGAAATTCCCACCTGCAGTTCAACTGTAGGTTAAAAATGGGGGGAGTCCTCTCTTGAAAATCTGTGCAAATCAATCTTTGTTGTGTCCCATCCTCACATACAGTGCGATACACTGGGGCATGAAGAAATAAACCTACACCTTGACCTTCCACAGAGTATTGTAGGCATATAATTAACGCATGCCAATTATTTGTGGTAGACGAAAACATTTTTTCAATTATAAATTAAACTTAAAGAGAAGAAAAACATCTGGAAATGTCTTTTGTATACTTGCAAATATGGAATTTTATAGAAGTATGAAGTCTTTGGGGATGCCAAACTGTTTCAAATTCTTTATAAATCACATTTCCAATTACATTTCTATACACACGTACCCCACACACACCCCTGCATGCACAGCACTGGAACCTCAAGAAAACTCAATACAAACCTCTTGCAGAAGTAATCAAATGTCACAGTTGGCTCTAAGATGGTGTAAGCAAGCTACTGAGGTCGTCTTCTGTCCAGGATCATTTCAACCAGTTTACACCATGACTAAACACCTAACACTTTCTAATCAGGGTAGGGTGTGAGGAGGAGGAGGATGATCCCAGAGCAGTGTCACACCAAGCATGCTACCTTGGGCATACATGTCACCCAGGGCTGGATTTTTCGAGGAGCCACAAGTGCCCTACCCACAGCAGTCACAACCCTGGGCAGGTTCCCAGGAAAGCTCCACACTCAGCCACAGGAGCTTGGACAAATATTTTTTCTACCAGGCTAAATTTTTCTCTTCCATTTTTCACAAGATGAAGCTGAATGAGGAAGTGGTGAGAAAAATTCATTACTAGCACTTATAACTGCAAGAGAGCAAACACAACTGATCTTTTGTTTCATGTACAGAACACCACCAAAACCACAAGTAAATTGCCGTAAAAGAGTTTTTTGGTTTTTTTTTTTTTTGCTGTTACCTGAAAATGAATGGCACTCAGCAGCAATATCTCCCTGTAGTTTATTAAGCCTCACTAGCCATATTCTCTGGTACTTCAGTCCAGTAACACTGGAGAGTAGAGGGATGCTCCACAAGGAGTCATGGACACCTGCTTGGCAAAGAAGGAATGCTGCAGCCTCAATCACCAGATGCTACGTAGATGTGCCAAGAAGCATGGAAGCCAAAAGAGCAGCTAAAGCATCTCCAGCTCTGCAACATTGCTCCAGACATACTCTGCTGCAGGCTCTCAGCTTCCAGTGCTGAGAGCATCCCATTGCTCAGTAATGCACCCAAATCATAATGAACTCAACCATATCTTGCAGGAGCTACTTGAAGAAGCTAAGGCAGAGGCAGTCAAAATCAGGAAAGAAGGATTTCTGACATTGGCAGAGGATTCAGGCCTGCAGACTCCTGAGGCAAGTGCAGGGAAACACAACTTTCATTTGTGAAAATGGACAGCTCTGACTAGTTACCCAGAGCCTCTTGGAGAGGACAAGAACTACTGTTCAGAAGACCTCTCCAGAAGAGTGAGAATTGATTTCTTAGATTGAAAAGTGAAAAAAAAATATTAAAAGGGCTAGCAAGCTAGAGTAAAACTTGGGCTAAGAAAGCAACAGGTATAATACACATCTGAAGAATGTAAGGTTCCCACTATGGTGCTTCTCCTGCAGACAAATGCCTTTTGTTCAGAGCATATGAGGAGTAAGGAAGAGTCTGACAATAATTTTTGTCCATATAGTCTTTTCTTACCTCTTCAGATGAGCCTCTGCCCCAGCACATCTCACTCCAGATGCACCTGACTACATTACAGCTGCAGAACAGGACACCTTTAGGTAAATAGATCCTGGTAATACACAAAGCCACAGCAGCAGGTGAGAGGCTCACTGACAGCCCTGATCATAGCACTCTGCTTTGAGCAGCACCACACACACAAGTACACCGTTTGTTGTCATTATATGTCATGGACTTGAAAACCTGCAGCACAGGCTCAGTGTAGTGGGAATGCTGCAGGACTTCTTGCACACTTCCCACCCAAACAGCCTGGCCAGAAAGAAGGTGGGAGAGAGGAGACGTATATTGGGAGCACAGGCTTTCAAGCCCACCAACACTGCTACAAATAAGAGGCTTCTGCTAGCAATTATTCACTCCATTAACCATATTGTTTTCTGTGGATAAAAGGAAGCCATACCAGCAAATCTCATGTTTCCTGGCTTAGCTCTGTGCTGATCAAACAGGCCCACAAGTTAACAGCGTACTACTTGGCATTTCATGACTGCAACAAGGTTTCTTCTTCTGAAGCCAACAACAGACATAGCTCATAGGGCTTCAAGAGCTAAGTGCCTCCTTTTATCCCCCCAAAGGGATTAGAAATTCCCCTGTGCAATGACAGAGAGTACATTTAAATGACAGCTTCAGGGCTGACTGTGACAATGGAGGGAATAGGGAGAGAGGGAGAAGGAGGTGGCTGCACTCAGCAGCAGATGCTCTCTCATGTGAACAGGTGAATTATTTCTGGGTGATGCTAATGGGAAGCTGCAGTCCTCATCCTCCCTTTCTCCTAGTGAAGCTGCTATGGGGTTCAGGGTTTTTACACGGGCAATCTCTTCCAAATAGAAGAGATTGTTTCCAAAATTATCCATTTCTATAGACCTTGTGGTTATTAGGCCAAAATATCCAAACTATCATGGGAGCCATTGTGCAACAGCTTTTGGCAAGTGGCAACTTTGTAAAACCAAAACTTTCCTGAAGAGATGGCATTGAAAGATGCATCCATGTTATTAGAGGCATTTTATGTGTTTTTATGTATAAATACATCCTAAGAGACCCTTTTTATCCCAGGAGGTTTACTGTGTCAATAAGAGAGGCAAAGGGTGGAGTGGAACAGAAACAAAGCCTGCAAAGTGACTTCCCCAAAGATCACAGAGTAGCTCAGCAAAAAAGGCAGTAATCAAGTCTTGGTGTCTGGATTCTTAATCAAATATGCTATCTGCTAGACTGTAGTGCTTCCACTTGTTTGGAAACACTATTTGCAGCTGTGGACCAGTGAGGTTATTTACCCTTAGAAACATGGAGAGTGAGGTTATTTACCCTTAGAAACATGGAGAGTGTCTGGCAGGCTGTATGATTTTGATGTTTAATGAAAAGGGAAGTAGCAATTTTTAGAGGGCTGAGTTGGAGCCTCTTCTTCAGTGAGCAATACTTCTATCAAAGGACACTGTTACCTAACAGGCAGCAGACTGTTATTTTCTCATGTTTCAACAGCTTCAGGCTGTGAAATCCCTTGAGCTCTCTGTGCATCACAGTGTCCAAGGATGATAAAGCCAGGAGAACAATGTTTGTGTGTCAGTTTTAAACAGTGGTAGGTCTGAAAAGCTGAGGTTGTTTTTAAGTCCTTTGAAATTCTTAGATGTTAAGATTCTTCTTGAGTCCAACAATGATGAAAAAGTGAGGAAAAGACTAGAGAGAATCAGCTTGGCCACAAGGTCCAGCCCACACAGTGGGTAAGACAGGCCAACCTGTGGCTGAGTCAAATGCAGTCCAAGAGTCCTCCCAGGGCAACTTTGCCCTTCAGCCCTGCTAGAGCCAGCTGGGTTTTCTTGGTCCCAGGCTCTATAAAGACCTTGTTCCTGCAACAGGCAGACCCAGGACAGCTGGTAACTTGTGCAATACACGTGACCAGATGCACTGAGGACATTCCTGTTCCCTATATCACCACCACCTTCTGCATCATCTCACTGGTTCTCATCACTTTAAGCCTGAGAGCAGAGAGGCTGTCAGTTCTACTCCCAAACACAGAATCGTAGAATGGTAGGGTTGGAAGGGACCTCAAGGATCATCTAGTTCCAACATCATGGCTTGGGGCTGGGGCTGAGCACAGCATGCCAGCTCTCCAACCCACACCACCACCACTGCTCCCCACAATGCAGGGTGGAGATGGGCTGGGAAGTGCTGCGGTCACATCCCAAAGCAGAGGCTACCCATATCTGGGAACTGACCTAGATCAGGACTTCAGATGCAGCCCTGGGTCTTCCCATTTTGATGTAGGCAATAAAACGCCTCATAATACCCACAGCATACCACCCATGGAGACCAGGGGAGACCAAGGGTATTTCCAGCATGTTCAGGGCATGTGCAGGCTGCAGAGAGACTTGCTAAGACCAGATAGCCTTTCCTCCAGAGTCATCAACATCTGCAAATAACAGAGAAGCCATGACCATAATGCAAAACAGAGTCATTCACAGGAGACTAATGCTGAAACCTCCCCGACTCCAGTGCTGGGCTCTTTAAAGACTGGGGCTGAGGGGAAAGTTCTGCTTCTCCAAAGCACACCTACATTCTTTCCAAAGCACCTCCAGTAAATTAAAAGTAGTTTTTTAGAAGTATCCTAGCCCTATTTCTGAGTAATGAAAGACCAACATGGAAACAAACTCTTCAACTGACATTAATAGGATCAAGATGGATCCTTGAATTTTTACAATCAGCAATAGCAGAGGTGGAGCCCCCATAGATACAAGTAGTAAATCATCAACTCTCATCAATTACAGTAAGCTCCCCTTAAAATATACAGCAGATTTGCATGCTTTTAAGGATGTGAATTCAGAATAGCAAGCCCTTGTCTTTAGAGACAAAGTAGCATCAGAACAGAGCCAGTATTTGAAAGTTGGGCAATTATTTTTAACAGTCTGTAATCCTAAAATAACAAGAACATTTGAAGACAGATAATTTGCTTTAAGTGTAGCAATTTTCAAGCCAAATCAATTTTTCAAGCTCAAGTTCTAGAAACATTGATCAAGGGCACCCCTAGTCTGACAAAACTACTACTTTTCATAACATGCACTTCTAATTTCAGCAACAGCAGTCACTTTGAGCTCATGGGCTTTGGTTCCAGAAGAGAACCTGACAGAGTTGTCTCTATTTTCTGCACCATTGCCTTTGTTCCCTTTGGAAAGAGCTCATTTTCTGGCAAGATTTCCATAGGCATGCATTTAAATCAACGCTGCCTCAAACAAAATCCGTTAACAGAACATCTCCCATACAGTGGATTTCAACAGGATACTCTCTTTACTCAGCAGCACTGATGCTAATAACCAAATTTCAAAGCACATTGTGTCACTTGATTGTCAGACCTGGTCTCTCTGCCCTGGCTCGCCTTAGGACATCTCATTTTAGGTCAAGGTTTTGCAACCTTTTTGTCTAAGAGCAGCTCAGAGGTAAGAATTGCAACTACACCTGAAACATTCAAAAGCACATTCTGAATGAAGACAATTTAGTGGTATCAAATGCTTACATACAACTTAAATGAAAACAAGGTGTCTCAGGAGAAGAGAGTATCTGTTGGGCCAGAAATGTTTCTCAGTGACAGGTCAATTAAGGTTATTGCCTTTAATTCTGACTGAGTTCAGATTAATGAAAGTGCAAACTAAACAGTAAACTAGAAAACTCCTGGAACACAGCCACTTCTGTGAGCTCAGAGTCCACTGTTAGGGTACCCAGAGATCCCAGTCATCCTGAACAGAGATGCCTGGTCCTCCTCTGCCCAACAGCCCCAAAAGCTCAGGCCATACGCTGGACCAGGCTATGTTGCATTATCACGGTGCTTGGCCTCGTACCCTGCTGACCTTCTGACCCACCCTGGTGACCACATGGTAGTGGCTAACTCTACTGTCACCAGACTGCTCTCCTGGTTTTGCTTTGGTATTTTTGGAGTGCCCTGCTAAAGAGGTTGCTGCCCTGCCTGCCAGCTGCCACCTGCAGCTCCTGCCTTGACACAGAAGCGTCCCTCTGCAACCTGCACTAGATTACATGATGCTGCTCCGGCAGGGAGCTTGGACTCTATCTCTGTAAGTCCTTTCCAACCCCTAACATCTTGTGATCTCCTGCTGCTCCCTGACACACATGGAGAATCTTAAAAGGGAATTTACTAATTTTGGAAGTAACACAATTTTAGAGATCTATAAACAGCTTTAAGTGATTCACCCGAGATAACCAGTGATCCCTGTGGCAGAAGAGGAAAACCAGATCTGAGCTTCTACATCTCAAGCTCTAATATATCCCTCCTGACTGCCCGCCACCAGCCTCAACTCCCCACTCTTCCTGCTGTCACCCCAATGCTGCAGAGCTGCCAGATGTTCAAAGCCACAGCAGGCTTCATGGCTGCAAACTGACTAGGGATAATTACTCAATTACAAAACAGTTTCACTTGACTTGAGATTGTGGATTGGAACATGATCCGTATTATTTTGTTATCCTTTTTTTTTTTTTTTTTTTTTAGTTCTCTAGGCATGATGTGTAAACACAGTATAGTTTGCAAACTCTTTAAACAATTGTGTATATTGCATCTTTCCAGCTGTAAACATCAGCCAGTCTGTTCCCACCTGTTTCTCTTCAGAGAAAGGATTTCAACAGGAAATTTTTCAGCCATTAAAGGCAAACTGTAAGGTTTAATCAGCCTCTATGAATCCCTCCACTTAAACTTAACACAAAATACAACTTCAAAACAGGCAGTCAGCAGAATCACAGAATGTTAGAGGTTGGAAGGGACCTCCAGATATGATCAAGTCCAACCCCACTGCCAAAAGCAGGATCACCAAGGGATCCACAGAGGCATGCATCCAGGTGAGTTTTCAAAGTCTCCAGAGAAGGAGACTCTACAACCTCTCTGGGCAGCCTGCGCCAGGGCTCTGTCACCCTCACTGTAAAGAAGTTTCTCCTCATGTTGACATGAAATCTTCTATATTCCAGTTTGTATTCATCGTTCCTTGTATTATTACTGCACACCACCAAAAAGAGATTGGCCTCAGCCACTTGACACCCACCCCTCAGATATTGATAAACACAGATCAGATCTCCCCTCAGACTTCTCTTCTCCAAGCTAAACAGCCTCAGGGCTGTCTCTCTTCATAGAGGAGATGCTTAAGGTCCCTAATCATCCTTGTGGCTCTCTGCCAGACTCTCTCCAGCAGGTCCCTCTCTCTCCTGAATTGGGGAGCCCAAAACTGGATAGAGTATTGCAGGTGTGGTCTCACCAGGGCAGAGTAAAGAAGAGAGAAGAACCTTTCTAGACCTGCTGGACACATTTTCTTGCTGCACCGCAGGATGCCATTGGCCCTCTTGGCCACAAAGGCATGTGGCTGGCCCAAGAAGTACCCTGCATATTCGCATGGGCACACTAGAAGCAACAAGTCTAGTTCACAACCTTTGACCAAACTCCTACCCAGGAGAAGTTTCCCCCAGGTGTACACATGTACAGCCCCTACACAGCAAATCCTCTCCCCTTTGGGCTGTAACAAGAAAAGCCTGCAAGCACCATTCAGAGACACTGAATGTGTGGCAGGTGTCCCTTTCAGTAAGCTTCTTGCAATCTGAGGTGAGGCTGCTCACTGAGATGCTCCAATGGCTCTTGCTGAGGTGAGTCACTGACCCAGTGCTCGTGGGTCTGTGTGCTGTCAAAAGTGGATGGGCAGGGGGACAGAAAGTTCAGCAAAGCTCCACATCATGCTGGATGATCTGGATTACATGCTCCCACTGCTTCCAGGGGAACAGTACTGCTAGACAAGCCTTTTTTCCTTTCGCTTCACACCAGACAGAATATGCAGTGATAACCTGCTGAATGAGAAATCCCAAGGGCTCCAGGAAAGCGGTACAGATGGGACAGTGGAGAGTTGGACACCACACAGCTCACAGCATAGTGAGCTGCAAAACGGTCCTGCCTTGCAGGTGGAGAGCATTGCAGGCTCTGGGGAAGAACCAGCTGGCTCTCTGGGTTCCTAAGCAAGGGATGAGACCAAACAGTCTAAATCCTTCTTAATTTACAGCTGAAGGCAGCCATCTTGCTGGGAATTGATCTTCTTTCTCACTCCCCCTCAGCCAAGAATCCTGGCATAAGCATCTATTAAAGTTGTAGTTTTTACCTTTTTTTTTTGCTATAAAGAATTCAGCATTTGATGAAATACTACACTATGTAAACAAAAGAATTATCCCTAGCTATCAAACGTAGTCCCTTGTTTTGTTAAAAACATACCAAGGCCAAGTACAAAGTCCCTAGACAGCCTGCAGGATATTCAAAGTGATTAACCCCTTTGTCAGACTTCCCTGACCTCCAAGATGGATCAGCCACATTTTCTGCAAGCATTTCTTCAGATGTTCTGGCAATGCTAATGGTCTGTTCTCACCTCGAGAAGTGGAGTCCTGTGTCTGTTCTGGGACATGTGCAGGTTAGAAGCCAGAATAATAAACTGCCCTTTGGCCTTCAGAAAGTTGTGTCACTCGTCTCATTGCCATCCACCTGCTGGAGACAACCACACTGACCACATCTATTTTACAAGAGGCTTTAAGATTGTTTAGAAGCAATCCCTAGCTGCAGTTTCCAGTCCAGCTCCCAACATAATCATTCTGAAATGTTGTTTATAAAAAGGATTATTCAGGAAACCTAAAAGAGCTCTCAGAAACCAAAGGTAAAGACCCCACATCTTTCCCCAAATACAAATACTGCAGAACATGCAAGAGAGAAATCCTGGATTCTGCCTCTGGAGAAAGAATTGCTGAAAACTGTGTAAACTGCATTTTTCATTGAGGAAACACATTTTACCACTCCAAAGCACTAGATAACAACATCTTCGGGCTGAAAAAAATGGAATTAAAAGTCAGATCTTGGCAGGTAAGAGAGGCAGAAGGGGACCACAGACACCCTCAGACAATATAAATCAGCATAGCTTCTGGGGAACAGCTTCAGGTTTTAAATATACCTGCAGATTTTAGCTTCATCTCCTGATACATATGGCCAAGAGAAACGTGCATTGCAACCTGAGCTCCAGACACGTGCAAGCAGCTGTGCTGATATAGCTCAATCTCAGGAGACATTGGTGGCACACAGCTGGATAGCACTGCCCAAAGGCCACATCCATCCCCAGGAGCAGCACCACTCTGTGTTCACAGGTTTAACTCGTGCCAGCAGTCAAGTGGCAGAAAATTTTCCTCTAGGCTGCTGAAAAGAGCCACTTACTAAAAGGAATTGGGAAAGGTTTGCTGTCCTTCTGTGGCAAAAGAAGATGACTTAGGCAGTCCAGAAATAAACAGGCTTCAAAGACAGTTCTCAGAAAGAAAGACAGGACCGAAATGAATTCTTCCCTCCAGCAAGAGCTGCAGTACTTCAGTGAAAGCTCATCCTGGGCTCAGGAATTCAAAATCTGTTCCACAGTGTGGAAACAGACTCCTGTACCCTGTGCTAGAACAACTTCATCTGGTGCTGCAAAGGGTCATCATGTATCCCCAGCTGTGACTCCTTTTCTAGATCTGGAGGCTACATGACTCTCCTTCAGAGGTTCCACATCAGTGAGATCATCCCTGAAAACAATGGGGCTGCACGTACTGAGTCTTGCCATTGACAACCAAGGCAGAGAGATAAATCTTTCTGCTGCTGAGCTACAGCAATCTGTTTGCCAGAATTCTGAGCTCTGCTGAACAAATTTTTTCCACGTTAATGAGCGCTCTGCTATTTGCTTGGTGACTATGAAACCCTTGGGGATTTTACTTATAGCTATTAAACATCTGATATTCAACTAGTCCTAAATAAATAAGAGAACCAACTTGTGTTAAATAAATAAATAAACAAACCCAAAAGTTACATCACAGGAATGTGGCAGAAGGAGAAAGACAAGCAGGCACTAAGAGGTACCAACACACAAGCCCTGTGATCACCCTGCGAGGAGTGGTCCAAGTTTTAGTTTAAAGGCTGGACTTTATACATTCATTTAAAAGGTCCAAATAAATGGATATTGTCACACAGCTACACACTTGTTAACATGCAGGAGGTCGTTTCCAGCCTCTGGCAGCATGCAGCAGAAGCCTGAGGAAGCCCATGATTGCTCCTTTGAAGGAGCATTACCAAGAATGCTTTTATCCTACAGAGACAGGATTAAGACAGACCTGAGTGAGGGACAATGACTCCCTTCCATTCTGCATGTAGCTAGCAAAGTCTCTTCTACTAGACTGAGCCTGTAACTATAGGTCTGAGAACATGTTTACAGTAACTTCTTACTGTCTCTGCACAAGCATTTAACCTGGTCGAAGGCAGTAATTTTGAGCCTTCTTCTATAATACTGGTGTGCAGTTTATATTCTGGCAATGCATCCTGCCTCCTACAAACGTCTGGTCTCCATGAGAACCGTGTAGGAAAAAAAAATTTGGATCCTAAATCAGACTTCAGCTCAGCAGTAGTCAAATCGTGTAAGGCCCAAAAGGCTCCACAGCCAAGACCATGGAAATCTGCCTTTCATGTCTGCTCAGACTTGTAAATTGAAGAACGTACTTGCAGAGCAGCCACAGTGGAACTGCACAAGGAGGGGGTTTCACTGAAATAGTAACAGTTACTCAAGAGAAGGAGAAATAAAAATAAAAAAATAAAAGAGAGTCCCGTAGACAAGACTTTAGGGAGGATATAGAAAACATATTTCTGAAATAATACTCCTTGGAATCTGAAAATAGCTTCTGAGGAAGGCATTTTCCCTCTGTCTAGCGGCCACACAGGAAGGGCAGCACCCAAAGCTTAACTCAAGAGCTGAAGTTAGCGTGCTTGCTGTTAGCCATTTCTACCTTTAAATATCAAAATTGAAGATTGCTCTCATCTCGCAAAGAATAACTTACTCTCCCAGCCAGAAAGTCGAAACTGGCAACCGTGCTGTACACCTGTTATTATGCATTACAATGAAATTAAAATATTCCGAGCATTTGGCAAGCCCACACTGCTACGAGTATGCTGCTGCTCGTAACTGTGAGCTGCGGAGGAACGCTGCTCCTGCTCGCTAGGAAAATATCGCCGCACAAGAGTCTACTGGAGGCCAGCAGCTGGCCTTTCAAGATAAGTATCGAAAACATGCACTTTGTGACATTTGGTCAGATGGCACGGGTGCTGAGGCTCTTGTTGTTCAGCAGGAGCAGCGGGGAAAGAGCAGAAGAATGCCCCCCCCTCAAGCCACGTGTGCTGACCTCAGTGGGTGAAGTGCAGAGCACTATTTGTTCAGGTGCGATAATACAAATCTTTGTGGGTTGTTCCGCAATGATAAAACAAAGAGGATTCCAAAGAATGCACTCCGTGTGTGACTTCCTGAGCTCCACTGTAAGCACACCGTGTTTGCAATATCAAGTGACAGCCAGAAGCAAAATTATTGTTGTTTGGGGCCACAGAGCACAGAGCTGAGCAGCTTTTCAAAACGAAAAAGTTTGATGGTGCTGCAGAGTGCAGCTGGGATGTGAGGAATAGCACCAGGACTCGATGGAGGTAGGCATTTTGTCCCACAAGTACCTATTTCAGCTGTCCTAACCTTTTCATGCGAAAACAAACAGGACAAGCTGGCAGTAAAAGGCAATTTATACGTACTGCTTTTCTCTCCACAAGCCAGTTGCACTATAGAGCATAGGAAACTGTGTGTATCCAAGCAGTTGGTGACCACACCTTATGCCACTAGTTGCTGTTTTGCTAAGATCAGAGAGTTTATGCTCAGTAGGAAACACTACAAGCATACAGCAGAGTCAGAATCCTGATAATTTACAGAAATGTGCAAGGTCCTGCAGGACCAAGTGCGAGGTCCTGAATCCGAGTCTGGGCAATCCCAAGAACCTATATAGGCTGGGCAGTGACTGACTTGAAAGCATCCCTGAAGAAAGGGATTTAGGGGTGCTGGTGGATGAGAAGTTCAATAGACTGTGCACTTGCAGCCCAGAGAGCCAACCAGATCCTGGGCTGCATCAAGAGAAGTGTGGCCAGCAGGGCAAGGGAGATGGTTCTCCCCCTTTACTTCACTCTGGTGAGACCCTTCAGCCCTGTGTCCAAATTCTGGAGGCACTATTACAAGGAGGATATGGATGTGCTGGAACACGTCCAGAGAAGAGCCATGAGCATGATCAGAGGGCTGGAGCTCCTCTCCTATGAAGATAGACAGAGAAAGCTGGGGCTATTTGGTCTGGAGAAGAGAAGACTCCAAGGAGACCTTATTGTGGCCTCCCAGTATCGGAAGGGGGCTACAGGAAAGCTGGAGAGGGACTTTTTAGAGTGTCAGGTAGTGATAGGACTAGGGGGAATGGAGCAAAACTAGAAGTGGGTAGATTTAGATTGGATGTTAGGAAGTTCTTCACTGTTAGGGTGGTGAGACACTGGAACAGGTTGCCCAGGGAGGGGGTGGAAGCCTCATCCCTGGAGGGTTTTAAGGCCAGGCTGGATGTGGCTCTGAGCAACCTGATCTAGTGTGAGGTGTCCCTGCCTATGGCAGGGAGGTTGGAACTGGATAATCCTTGAGGTCACTTCCAACCCTGACAATTCTATGAACAAGAGAAACCAGTGCAGATGCCTCAGCATCAAAATCCTACATCTGAAGAACAGTCTGAATGGGAGCTTAGTGCACTGAGGCTTCACCACCTCTGCACGTCAGGTGCTACCTTTGTGTAATTGATCACTCCTGTGTTTCTGACACAATCAGTGACTGCAGTTATCAGTGTCATTGGGTTATTTTAACTTTATCTACATATTGAATAACCTCCTTGTTCCACGGTTTTGAAAAGGAAACATCCAAAAGATCAGTGGTTTCCAAACACCACAGTGGTTGTTTCAGAAAGAATATCTGAACTGGTAATTTTCAGCAATCTAGGGCAGGTTTTTCTGTAAGTAGTCCAGAAACATGCCCTGGATGCAGGTAAGCTGTTCTTATACATCTGAGCTATATCAAGAGTACAGAGAGAGATGAGGTGACAGAGGCAGCAGTGTGATCTCTAAGAGTCAAATGAATAACTTAACTAAGGATTAGATTTGAGACCACTACATTAAATTCGAAAGCTACTACTGCATTATTTTATTAAAAACTGCAATTCTTTTAAGTAACCATCTGAAAAACAGCTGTAAGCCCACCATAATCACATACATGCAATTTTGAATGTCCTTTGTTGGCAGTACCTGGGAAGACAGGATCAGTGTCATTTATACATGGGGAGAATACAAATAGAAGCTGTGTGGTTTCAGTTTTATGCCCTGAAGCTAACCCAGTAGCTCAGGTGGAAGAAGAATGAGTTTCTGCTTACTTCTACATTCATTGCACTTGTTTGTGGAGAGCTGTAGAAGGTTTTTGCATAGATGGGGCTGTCCTACCCCTAAATTTAAAACCATATGCCAGGTACAAAATATCGGCCATATTTCCATAACATGTACATATAAAACATAACATGTTTTGGCAATAGTCTGGAGTTCTCTTGTAAACAGCTTACACATACTAAAGGATCTTGGTAAACTGCACACTTGTGGATAGCTGTTGTTAAAGAAGAGCCAGCACCGCTCCCTGGCTCTCCTACGTTTCTGCTGCCAGGTAAAGAGGGATTTGCAGTCAGAGGGTACAACAGCTACCCTACCCAAAAGGCAGCCAGGGCCTCCAGGAGCTCGCTTAGGGTAAAGCCCAACAGATTTCAAGGTAAAGTTAGCATACTTTACATAAAAGCAATATAGTTTGCTACAGCTATTTCTTAAACACAGTCCTGGACTATACTAAAATCAAGTCAAGTTGCCATCCTGAAAAAAAAAAGTCAAGGAACACTGGTACAAAACTTATGTAAAAACATTCATAAACCAAATGTTCCTGTTTGTGTGAATCTGCCTTCTGCCTCCCAGCAAATGTATTAGATTTCTGAGTGACAGTGGAGTTTGGGCACATCCATCCATCCCAATGAGACAGAAAACTGCAGAGATGTTGGACATAGCAGGACACGGCGATGCTGTTTGGGACAGTGCCTGCAGAAAATCTGTCAGATTAACTGAGTGCTCTTTTGTCAGAGCCGAGGGGGCTCAGTACTAGGAACAGATGTTCCCAGTTGGAAACTTTAAAGAAAAACTTAAGCCTTCTGCCTTGTCTTCTTGATGGCTGTCAGGAGTAAGGGCATGTGAAGAAAAACCCAGAGGACTGCTTGCATTCAGTATAAGGAAATTGTGCCTGAGTGATTCCTTGACACATAAGTTTTGGAAAATTGTGTGGTGTTCCTGACAGAGTATGAATTAAACCATCAAATTCAGTATGTCCTTGTCCAAGAGATGAAAACAGAAGAGCAGAGGTAACAGGGAACTGATACTGCAAGTTTTAAAACATGGTTGGTTTTGACCAGTTTCAGTTAATTCCTTCTAATAAAACAAGACCTCTCTGGAAACACAAATCATTGGTTTTCATGGATTCTTTTTCTTTGGGAAAGAAGAAAGAGAGGCTTAAACTTCAGTTCTGTAGGTGTTCAAAAAAAAACCAAGAGAAACAAGACCAAACCATACCACAGTCTTTCATTTAGACTCAATGGTCAGCCCTCTGTGAAATACATTCATTACGGAATCGTTGTTCAGACACGAAATGTGCGCACACCTGAGAGCATTCATCAAGATAAACTCTGCTAAAAAAGCCCACAAGAAAGTAGGTCTTGAAAGAGAAGAAACTGTGTAAATCACACTGACACTGGGAAGAGATGACTAGAGTTGTTTGATATGAATCCAGGACAGAAATATTTTAATAACCCTGTTTGGTAAGAGTTTACCTGACCCACTCCATTGGCATTTCAGTTTTATTTCTTTCAACTCTAGTGTGTTTAGAAGGAATGTTAGATGGATCAGGAGAGCAACAGAGCTAGCAGAATTCAGAGACTGGATATTTTAGCTTTGGAGCACTATTGGCCCACATGGAAGGTGCTTTCTCTACATCTGGATTTGTGGGGAGAGGTAAATCACAATGCTCAAATACCTTTTCGTTGATGGTTTGAATAAGTACAACCAATGTCAAGCTGAACACATATTCTGTCTTCATTAAATTCACTGCCTATGTATAAGTTACCAATTAGAATAAATTAAAAGCACTTGCATTGCCAGCTCTCACCTCATCATTCAGCTTCTGGTTCTTTCAATAATCACACTGAGCATGTTTGATGGAAATAAAGTAGAGATTCCACCCTATTAAAAATATTTTTATTTGCCTACTGAAAAGACAGCCTCTATAAAATGTATCTTCTTCGCTGGATAAAACCAAAAACCAACACTTAGCAGAATAACCTTCACTACTGGCCTTCCTTGGCCTTCTCATGGCAGTTTTAGAGCAGCTGACAGAAAGTCTGATTCCAAAGAACTACAGAAGAACACAGCTTACATTTCAAGATGATTGTTTCCAACTTAACTGCTGATGACTGACACATCCCTGGGAAGTGATTAAAAACCACTTCTTGGATAATGTATTGACTGAGATTTTAATGCTGCTTTTGCTTATACTTAAGCAAAGAAGTAACTCAGCACTAGTTCTGCAGGACTGAGAGTTTCAGGTCCTATTTTGCAAAGGGAGTCTCTACAGGGAGATGTAGCCTGGTGCCCTCTGGGATGGCAACTCTGGTTATTACAGAAGAGCTGATAGAAGTGTAGTACACAAGGCAATCAAAGGACTAAGAGGCAGGAAAACAGAATGGCTTATCATTCAATAGCTCCAGTATCACCAGAATCACAGTGGCTGCCTCAACCTTTAATGTACATTAAAGAAATATTAATAATAAAAAATTTAAAATCCCCATTGGACACAACACATCCAACTCAAGCCTGAATGCGTCAACCAGGAAAATTAAAGTCTTGAACACAGGGGTGGTGTTGGTCAGCCACAGTAATTGTCTGCAATCTCACACTCAGAAGGGGAGCTGAGACAGTTCTCTACATTTAGCTCCTGTCTAGGGCTAAGCCAGAGCAGTTGCTCTGTCACCCAGTGATTCCTTCACTGCTTAGAAGGGGAATCAGGAAAAGGAGAGAAGACTTGGGTTGAAATGAAACTCATTTAATCAAACAGCTAAACTAACACCTATGCCACACTCATCCCAGTCAGGGTATGCTGGTCACAACAAATGGAAAAGCAGTCCTGGGAGCAGAATGATGAGTGAGCCTTTCCAAGCACAGGGAAGGAGGAGAAGGAAGTGGAGAAGCAGGAGGACCCCATCCATTTGTGCTCTGGGATACACCTGTGAGCAGCTCAGAGCCACTGCTGTGGTTGATTGACACTGCCAACAGCCTACAGACCAGGGCTGCCCTATGAGTCTGTCCCAATATAACCAGGACAATTGCACCATGCCTCAGAGCTCAGACAGAGGGCAGGAAATTTCTGGAAGGTAAAAACAGAGCTTGAACCAGAGGCAGAGAAAGTACATTCAGGCAAGTGACACTTGTACTCATGTCCAAAACTGGCACTTAAATATGGTAGCAACTTAATTTCTCAAATGAAGTGCCAAAAGTTTTTTGCTATCCTCACAACCACCAGTCTGGTAATTCATACTGCTGCATTAATATTATATCAGAACTACCAGGTTCATTGATTTTGGATATAATACAGTACCTTTGATCTGCTCACATGCATCCCCCCAGCACTTATTTTAAAGGATACATTTTATTCTGGCTATCCATTTCTGCAAGCTTGTTTTGCATGTCAACATTTTAGCTCTAAAATGATGGTTTTTATATTATTGTAGCAAAAGTAACTACTGGCAAAACAGATTTGCAAACCAGGGAGTAAAAAGTAGCTATTTTAAATGACTCCTTTTCATTTGTCTATGACTTTGTTAAAAGCACTAACAACAACTCGGTTCCAGACTAAATTAACTGCTGTAACTCTACTAATTTTGTCAATTCAGAGCCATTCTGGAAAACACCTTTGCTGTTTGTAATGATTCCTGCATAACAGATTCCCATATCAGCATTGAAAAAAGATCAAGGAAATTTTGTGCAAGCATTAGTGCAGTTCTTGCTACTGCACTACGTAGCAACAGCACAAAACCAAATCAGCGAACGCACAACTATGATGAAGTAGGAGAAATTAAAAATGAGCAGAAACCCAAGAGAAGCAAAGCACTTAGTGACTGTGATACGTTGACACTCACTAAGAGAACAAAATCCTCTTACTGGGGTTCAGACTTATGAGTACAAAAACCCTCTCACCCTGTCATTAAGCTGAACTGTAACACTGGCCACCCACACTCTGCGTGCAAAAACACTGTTGAAAACAGTCATGTTGAAGTCTTGCTCCAGAATTTCTGCCAATTATCAATCTACAGGTTGAAAACTTTAATTCTCCCACTGCACCAGGGAAGGATGGAGTTGGCCAAATACAACAAACTATAAACTTGATTCATCTCAGTGTCATCTTATGTTTCAGCACTGATAGATCCAGCTGCAGTACAGGAAATATAACCGTAAGTGCAGCATAACCTGAACATGTGAAAGGTGGTCTGCTCCCTTGTCCTCATCATCTCAGTGAACCTGCAGCACACTGCTGTTGTCTGCAAGGGTGGCCAGTCCAGCAATGTACATCATGCTAATGCAGCCTTCTGTATCTTTAACTTGAACAGAAAACATGCAAATGGTCTAGATTTATTTCCTACTGTCTCAAGAGAATAAGGGAGGCAATCTATAAATTGCCTAATTGGGCAATATGATACTGCTACTTACGAAGCAGCTACATTTCAGATACATGCAGATAAATCCACATGTAAAGCTGTTAGAAGTACAGGAAGGGTGTATCCACATGCTCTGGCCTCCCAGCTCCTGCCCATGCTGCACCACAGCTCAGTGCCCCATGGATCTGCCCTGCTCTCAGGGGAAACAAAAGCTGCAGAGCCAGGGTGACCTCAGCCTGCACATGGGCACCCTGTGCTCTCAAGGGCCTCTCCGCATGGCAAACCTCACGCCTCTAGAGAGACACTCCAGGCAAATGTCACTGACTCTAGGGGGTCAGACTCTGGCTCAGCCAAACAACCTGCTGCCATGACAGTTCCAATTCAACCTCTCCCAGAAACATTTGCTCAAATAAAATAGCATCAAAAGAGCTTCTGATTGACGGACAAAGATTTTTTTTCTGAGCAAAATCAAAGAACTCAAGTAATATAATACACAACTGCCTAAATACTTCAGTAAATGAAGATTAACTTAAAACTAGCCTCCTTCCAGCCCCCCAGAAATGCAAGGCCATCATTTCACTGCTGTAGCAAACTTTGGCTTTGGCCTCACTTACATATGGTTCAAATTAGCACCTGCATACCTCAGTTATTAAATAAAAAACAGCTCTCTCTACATGACCTGTAGAGTTCTTGTATGCAAGGACTTATCCAACAGCATTCTGTCTTCCCTTATCAGATGTGTGTGGTATGACATAATGAATGTAGCGCTGCAGTGCAGTTGGCATCGGTTCAATTCCCCAGCACTGGGTCACATTTCCCATTGCATTGTTTTAAAACAGACACCACAGACTTGGTGGCTAATGGATGGAGCCCTGGAACGTTACCTCAGAGCCTTCAAACTTAACCCAGGTCTGATGAGCTAAATTCAGTCTCTAGGGGAAAATGCATCTGTCAAAACCAGCACTTGCAGCATGTGGCTGAATGGAGAGGTCTGCACCAGCAGTCCTTATCTTGATACATAAGTTAAGGTGGCTGCTGTGCGAGCAGGATTCCAAATGAGAAGTTGCTGTTCTAGGTATTCTTCCAAAACAGCACTTTGGGATTTGGATGGTGGAAACAAATTGATTTATTGTTAAAGCACATATCTTGGCATTCAGGACACCTAGTTTCTATTTCTGACTCCCAAGTGTACCAAGTGAGCCAATAATTGCTTTACTACTGTCCATAGATCTCATCCTTTACCAAATGTAGTGGTGCTCCTGGAAACAGGGAACTTATACCAGCTGAGGTATACTTACTGCTCTTGTGTACAAACAGATGTTGGCTGAACATGCAGCCATATTCACTCACAACTGTCAGCAGATTTGAGAACTTGGAACTCAATGATCTCTTTGGGTCTCTTTCAATCCCTGACATCCTGTGGTCCTTCAGGTGATACACCTGGCACCAGTGTCCTGAGACTGCTGGTTCTGCCTCCGAGCACCGCTCATTTCAAGCCTTCTGTAGTCCTTTAAATGTTAGTCAGGAACTAATTGCCCCATAGTAAAAGAGACCATCACTGAAAACAGACTTCATAAAAGTAAGGAAAAAAGAGAAAAAAAAAAAGAGGAGAGGGGGAAATATAAATGCTTCTGGCTATTTTTTGTTTGGTCTAGCAGAAACCATTGGCGTAACCACATACAGGACTGTAATCTAGTATAGATTTATACATTTAGTTGCCTGCTAAATCATTTATCTCCTCATGTTCTGAACAGTTTCCATTGACAGATGTTCCAGTCCCCTGATCATCTTTGTAGCCCTTTGTGTACCCCTTCAAGAAGTTCTCTGTGCTTATTGAACCAGGAAGGCTCAGAACTGGACACAGTACTCCAGATGGAGACTCACTAGGGCGGAGTAGACATATTTGTCACACTCCTCTTGATGCACTCCAGGATGCCATTGGCCTTCTTGGCCACAAGGACACATTGCTGGCTCATGGTCACCCTGCAGTTCACCAGGACTCCCAGGTTGTTTTCCAGCATGTCAGCCCCTCACCTATACTGGTGCAGGGGGTTATTCCTTCCGAAGTGCAGGATCCTATGCTTGCCCTTATTCAATTTCATAAGATCATTCTCTGCCAACTCTCCAACCTGTCCAGGTCACGCTAGATGACAGTGCAGCCTTCTGGTGTGACGCCACCTCTCCCAGTTGTGTCATCAGCAATCTTGCTGAGGGTCCACTCTGTCCCTTCATCCCGGCTGTTGATGAATATATCAAACAAGATTGGACCAGGTACCAGCCCCTGGGGGACATCACTTGTTACAGACCTCCAACTAGACTGCCACTGATCACAAACCCTCTGAGCTCTCCACATTTCAGCCAGCTTTCAATCCACCCCACTGTTGATGAATCTAACCTACAATTCCTGGGCTTATCTATGAGGATGCTGGGAGAGACTGCGTCAAGAGCCTTGCTGAGGTCAGGGTAGACATTGTCCACTGTCCTCCCTTCATCTATGCATTCAGACATGGCCTGAATAGGTTATTAGATTAGTCAGACACGACTTTTGACACTGATATGGTCAGCCACTGTCAACTATTAACATTAATTTGTTCCGCACTTGCTTAAAGACTGCATAAAAGAAGACTTCCAAGTGCAAACACCAAGCCATCCAAGAAGATTAGATTAAGTGTCTCCCTTTTCATCTCCCCTGAACAGTGGCCAGCAAATACTCTAAATGGTGTCAGACAATGTCATGCAGCTGTTCATTAGAGCAGACAAGAGGAAATCATTAAAGATAGAAACTTCCAGCCACTTGATTTCCATACCAAAATAGAATAAGCAAGTGGATACCTCCATGACCCAATTTGCATGCTCACAATCAACTGCCAAGCATGGGCTTGCCTTGTACCACAAGTGAGTGTTTTTCTCCGGTGTAATCGAGAGCTTTCCAGTTCTGTTCTCCTGGGCTGCCTTGCTTACAAATCCAGTAGCTGGAATTTACTTAATTGCAATTTCACTGTGCAGATATTGTTGGGCTATTCTTATGCCTGATTTTCTCAACAGCTGCTGCAACTTGGGATTAAAAGCTTTGCTAATTATTTCAAACATTTAATGGAAAAATGCAAACCAACCTCAAAACACAGATACAAAAAAAAAAAAAAAAAAAANAAAAAAAAAAAAAAAAAAAAAAAAGGAAAAATTCTCATGGTTTGGAAGACGGTGGGACTAAAGGGGTTTGTGTTGGGTTTTTTCCCCCCTTTTCCTTCTCCACCACCACTCTATAAGACCAGCACATGCAAAACATTTGTGAAGCCAACACAGCTGCAGGGCCCACTCACCAGACCAGTACTGTCTACTCAGTATCCTTTCTAGCTTTTTATAGATACAGCTTTAAAACACCATGAAATTTATTTCCTGCAATAATAATCCCCAAATATTTTCTTTAAAAGTCAATGTTTCAGCAAAACTCTCCCAAGAATGTGGAGTTATGCGTTTACATTGTGTTAGCATAGTCCTTGCCTCCCCAATTCCTTCATTGTTCAATCTTCAGACGCTCTTTGGTGCTCTCTTTTACCTACCTCAGTCTTCAGAGTCCACAAGTCCGGCTGGTACAAACATCTCTGTGCATAGCCCACTGGGAACTGGCATGCCCCACTCTGGAGAGTGGGCACAATCCAATGTGCAGAACACACATAAGGCCCCAGAGGCTTTTTTCCCTTAAATTCCTCTTTCTTACCATAAATTCCTGGGCAGATAACTTTATAGCTCATTTTTCTCCTCTTTATTTGCTTCAGGCTGCTCCTGGTCTCCATCTCTGCATTTTCAGTGCTGGCCTAGCCTCAGAAAGGACCTCTAGAAGTTGTTATTAAATAAATATTGTTATTTTAAGCTAATAAATATAAGATCTCTTGGCCTGTGTACACAACCCATTCCAACAGACTGATATAATTTCCTTACACAGAACTTGTTCTTTTAACAATTAGAGAGACTTCTCATCAATAGCAGCCCTCCTCACAGTGAAATCATAGAAGTGTCAGGTCTGGAAGGGACCTCA
>WBNM01019640.1:3345-18158 GCA_013399055.1 Ramphastos sulfuratus
CCCCCACCCCCCAGCCTGTGGTGTTCAAGAGTGAGTTAGAGAGAGACGCGTAGATCTGACTGAACTTTTAAGTAAGTAATGTATAAACAGTGCTGAACTTTATAGCAGCTTGTGCTCTGTGAGAGTTTTATACGGGTTTTAGATGGGTACAGTTAAGAGGCAAGTCCCATTCTGTGCTTTGCAGTTTACTTAGGTACTGCAAGCACTCAGCTGAATATCTCTTCTGAACACAGCTAGATTTAGATGGGGGAAGGCAGGCTACAAAATGGGCATCCCAGCTAAGTGACAAATCCTGGATGATCTTGGAGGCCTTTTCCGACCTAGTTGAAAGCCTGAAGTGGTGGCTCAGGGGGATTGGGTTCAATTCTGTGGCTCTGTAAAGTTTACCCATGCTCCACAAGACTCTTCAGTGAGAAAAGTCCCTTATGGAAACATAAAATGAAGATGTTAAAGGTCTTCCACTCACAGCATAACTACACCAAATTTTTATCACTGTCTTAAACAGCTAGGTATATATTTCTGTAGGCTTTTCTTGCTCATCATGGTGGCCATACATCTGGACTGACAATGCATTAAACAGATGAATGTCCAAGATATGATTTGTAAGGGGCATGATTCTCTTCCAAAAGCAGCATCTCATGTTTATATTGACCAACCATTAGAAAGTAAAACAAAAGACTCAAGGAAATGGGACATATATCAGAAGTTCTCATTAACAGTTACAATAAATGCTCAGTGACATGTGAGNTGTTCTGTATCAAACTTGTTCTGGAAAAGGTACAAATCAGAAAATTCCTATGAAATTTTCCAACAGCACTTTTTAATGCTTTCTGGGACTTGAATAATATTAGAGGTGAAAGGAGGAAAAAGTCACACATGCAGATAAAAATGTAAGGGAAAAAGTAACTTCTGTGTACAAGCAAATTGTCTTGATTGGGTGGGATTTAAAAAAACCTAGAAGACAAGTAGAGGAAAGGCAGAAGGCAGACAACAGGGTGAAGGAATTACCGCAGTTGTAGGGAACAGAAACACCCAGGGACAGGTCACATAAGGATAAGAAGCAATCATCAGAATTGAGTGAAGTTTTCAGGAAGGTGCTATTATATGGAGATTTGTGAGGAGACCTGACCTTATAAAGGATGGCTTGGCACAAAAATGATGGTAGAAACTAGGGTTTGGATGAAGAGAAGGTTTGATTGGAAGCATGTTGTGGGGTTGAGGTTTTATAGTCTTTGGAGATAGCTTCTCCTAGGAGGAACAGATTTGTCATGGCTTGAGGAATGGCACTCTAGAGAAAAAGAGATGTCAAAAATATCCATGTGGTGCATTGAACATCAGGGTGTTTTTATGGAGGTTTAAGCATTTTTTATTAATGTGCAGTATATTGGATACTTTTTTTCCTGTTTTTGTGGATATTTATTACTAAAAAAATCCTAGAAATATTACTAGGGATATTGAAAGAAAATCTTGATGTTTGAAACAATATGGTATTTAAAGTTCGTTTGGATATTAAGTTGCTTATACACAGCTTCTACAAGATATCAGAGGTGAATGCAACCTCCTGAGCTGAACCTTCACAGAAGAAAT
Organism: Ramphastos sulfuratus; assembly: GCA_013399055.1. Lineage (NCBI taxonomy): Eukaryota > Metazoa > Chordata > Aves > Piciformes > Ramphastidae > Ramphastos > Ramphastos sulfuratus. The sequence goes on from WBNM01019640.1 coordinate 4,933, forward strand.
GCAAAATTACTTAATAGATATGAAAAATTGACCCTTACTAACTGTTCTGGACTTTGTCGCTTTTGGAATATTCCAAGATAAGGTGGAATGTTATTATTGCTAAAGAAAAAAAAACTTTTTTTTCTTCCCCCCCCACCNCGACCTAGTTGAAAGCCTGAAGTGGTGGCTCAGGGGGATTGGGTTCAATTCTGTGGCTCTGTAAAGTTTACCCATGCTCCACAAGACTCTTCAGTGAGAAAAGTCCCTTATGGAAACATAAAATGAAGATGTTAAAGGTCTTCCACTCACAGCATAACTACACCAAATTTTTATCACTGTCTTAAACAGCTAGGTATATATTTCTGTAGGCTTTTCTTGCTCATCATGGTGGCCATACATCTGGACTGACAATGCATTAAACAGATGAATGTCCAAGATATGATTTGTAAGGGGCATGATTCTCTTCCAAAAGCAGCATCTCATGTTTATATTGACCAACCATTAGAAAGTAAAACAAAAGACTCAAGGAAATGGGACATATATCAGAAGTTCTCATTAACAGTTACAATAAATGCTCAGTGACATGTGAGACCAGCTGAATCTCAACTGTTTTCAAGTTTTCTTACTGTTGAAACTCAGATCAGAGTCTCTGAGAGTAAGAATTTCTGAGCAAACCTGGACCTGCTGAATACTTGGAACTTGAATGGCAGCTTTATAATACATGTTCAAAGTATTTGCTATAAACATTAATAAATTCCCACAGAACCCATGTGATAGGAGAGATGTGATTAGTCTCCTCTTACAGTTAAGCCCAGAGGCACAATACTTGTTCAGAGCCTTAGTATTCAATGATGCAACTGAAAATATCGAGTGGCTGGCTTCCTTAAGTGGGCCATCTAGGACCTACAAAGTTTTAAAAATGCTATACTGAACAGATTATTCTGATTAATTCTGTGATGAGAGCTATTTGCACTAAATGCTTTGTGACAACAATATAGGTTCTCTTTTAGATTTTTAAGTGGATTTTTATTTAAGTATACTGGCCATTATGCAGATCATTAGGTGAGACATTAAACGGAGCACTTGTGGATGTACCAAGATTTTCTGTGTAAATACTATGATTTCAATTCTGGTACTATTCTCACTGTCCCTCAATCCAATGGCTTCAAGTCCCAGTGAGATGCACAGTGTTTATACTTTAATATTTAGATGAACACTTACTAATGTACATGTTCTGCAGTTGTTTATTTTTAGCAGAACTCCTACAGAAAAATGATCTGCATTGCCACATAGAGTAGTTAATTTGGAGGCCTATGGGTGTGTGTATGCATGCACATCTCCTATCCCCTTGGTTCCCAAAGATATTATACAATGTACATGTGCAAAAGGGACAGGATGGCCTCTTCATTAAGTTGCTGAAGAGGAGAAAGTTAGTTCCTGTTCTTGACTCTGTGAAGCTTTCTACCTGCAAGTCCAGGAAATCTACTGAGGAAAACTGAGGTGCATGAAGTCTGTCAGTAAAAGAGGAGATTGGAGTAATTAATTGTTGCATCTGAGCACGTGACTGTGTCTTAAAAAATACTATTAAAACTGATTTTGAAGCCTTGAAACATGTGTCCAAGTACAGAAAATACTTTAAAGATATACTTCATAAATAGAGGTAGGTATTGACAGCCCAAAAGTGTTGCTTTGCTATTCAATAACAAAAGCAAATCTGGCAATATCAAAAGACAGATCTGTATTTGTTCTGTTAATGACTTGATATGCTTGTAGAACTTTTCATAACAACTAAACATTTTTGCTTGAAATGTCCCTTTTTGATGTGGGGCAATTGAAAAAATGTGGCTTGTACTCTGGCTTTTTTAATGACATCTCAACTTGTGTACTGTCTAAATACTCTGCCAGTGCAAAATAAAATCTTCCTTTCCAAAACCACCACAGAACTGAAATTTCTCTTATCCAATTTTCTTATTAGTTATATGAACATGCTTTTACTACTTGTAAATGCTTTGCATCTTCTGTTTTGCTTTTAGCCTCATAGAATGGAATTATCAAATTATGAACAAGGACAGTATTAGTAAAATTATGAATTATGATTTATTAATATAACAATGATTACCTTACCTTACTTACAGGGTCATTGAGCTCGGTCATGTGCAATATTTACAGGATATGCAAAGCACCCAGGCAGTATTAAACAATTTAAAACACTTTAAGCAAAACTGAAAAATACAAAACGATGATTTAAACTCTAATTGTTTGCTGCGCAGTATACCTCTTGCCCTCTAGGGGGAAGACTCGACAGGCTCCTTGCTGCCAAATGAGGGAAGCTACATGAGGCGCAGAGTTAAGCAGAGAACCTTTCACAAAGAGGCTCTAGAGAAAATGTTTACTCACAGATTTAGTATCTCTGGAATCTTTCCGGGGCTTTGCGCTTATAATACAGAATATTGTATGTGTCATACTGAGTTTACGCACAAAGCAAAGTGGCACTGGGCCACGCGCTGGCTCCCAGTGGTTTTCTCCCAGTTCACAGGGTGCTGTCACCTCTCTCAGCTGCCCCGAGCATCTCAGTCTGTAACTGCAAGTTTCAATGATTCAGCTTTACCGGAGGGCACTCCTCCCACCTTTCTGCATGGTCTGGGCGATTGCTGCCTGCCAGTGATGCTCTTGGCAAAACCAAGAAGCTCGAACTCTGCGAGGGGTTCCTGACAAGTTGCCAAAGGCTGGTTGTGGTTCTTAGTGGGTTTTGGCAAAGATTTCTTTGCCTGTGGGCAACACTTGTGCTTGTCCTGGGTAAACTGAGGCATAGCAAAATTCTGTGTAGACAAGGCAGAAAGCAACAAGGCAACTTATTTATAACCTGGGTTGTTTTTATCATTTGACTGAGCATCGATTTGACTATTGGAAACATGGAAGAACAGAACCATTAAGGAATGGAACAGCATTTGCCCAAATTCGAGTGAAGGCATGAGCCTTCCCCAAGGTGAACATCTGCCAGGTGCATGCTCCTTGTTTACCATAAGATATGAACTCCAGCAAAATATGTCTGGGCAGGCCCTTGTCATTCAGACTCCCTGGCACCAGCTTACTTTGTCTCTTTCCTGCATCCTCCAGACTCTGGAAGGGGGAGGGGGATTAGGGAAATTATGCCTGGACATGCCAGGATGTATTTGGTTTGTCTTGGACTTACTTTTGAACTTATTTTGGGCTGTTTGGCCCTTCCACATCTCAGTACTCTACATGCCTGCTCGTTTTGTTGATGGAGATTATATTTAGATGTAATCCTAGGAGTGCTAGACTAGTGAAGCCTGATACCTTATGGTTTTGTCTTGTTAATATGGCTTGGAAAGTTTTTGTGTGCTGTGCATGCATAAATTTTCTGTCTCCTTTCTGTGTCTGTCTCCTGGGTGTCTTACAATTCAGTGGTGCTTTTCCACTACAGTGTCTACCAGGAAGCACCCCTGTTTGCTTAAGCAAATGTCTCATGTGTGCAAGAAAAAACTAAGTCACTTCTGCAGGTCAATTGCCTTAAAAAAAAGATGGAATATATAGCACTCATCTTTGTTCTACTTATCTGCCCACTTTAAATATAAAATTTAGAATCTCCTAGGCCACAGGTAGTCTGTCTTAAAACAGAATAGGTCAGTACAAAGCTGTTGCATGGTTGAACTTTTATTTCCTCTCCCTGAGCCATAGAGACAACATGCTATGAAATTCTGTAGAAATTCTTGAGCAGTAATTTGAGAATCCAATTTTGTCTTCTAAAGGAAAACAGTAAGGTGTATGTTTAATGGATGTCACCTCTTACTAGCTACCATCATTTCAATTCTAATTGCACTTCTCTAGATCTTTCTCCAGCTGTACAATCTGTCACCTTGCCAGTCTTCTAGCAAATGCAACTTCAGGTACCTATTTTGTGCATCTGTTCCTCTCTTAACTTAGAGTTCCAGCTCTGGACTGGCCAGCATTGGGAGCTAGAGGGTGAACAATTGGCACCTGCCTATCCGAAACAACAGAACATCCATTCCATCTGTCTGGAATGAAGACACTGGTTCGGCTTTGTGTTTATATGCCTTGATTGATAACTTCACCTGTGTGACTGCCAAGGTCAGACTGTCTTTGGAAGAATGTTTTATCACCTGGCTTGATGTCAGATTTAGGGATGTGGCCTGTCTTTGATGACATGGTTCTGGCAGTTTTAAAGGACTTTGTTGCAAGAAATGGCCTTGTAAAATCTGGCCAGATGGCAGCTTTCTCCCTTGACAGCTATCAGAAACTTTGAACAAGGAGGAAAGTCTAAACCTCACCTAGTGTGTCAATAACTGGCTGTAATACCAGATAATAACTTTTGTCTGCTTATGGATATATTGTTTCTGAGGGTTTGTGGTTAAAAAGGTTAGAGATTCCTTGCACTGTTGTTGTTTTGTAATGCAGCAACAGGTATGGCTTTCACAGATCAGTATATTTGTCTTGGGGGGAGAAGGAATGCTGGCAAATCAGATTAGATTGCTCAGGGATTTTTTCAGACATATATTCAAAACCTCTACATATAAAGGCTCACAGACAATGCAACCAATTTCATTGTCCTTATGGGGTGGAGAGCTTCTCCTTTTAGCTAGTCTGAACTTGTTTCGATTCATGCCTGTTGTCTCTAATCATCCCATCACATATCAATGCACATTGTATCCTCCCAACAAGCACTGAGGAACTGCTGCTAGCCTCCCCAGAAAACAGCTTTCTCCAGACTGAGCACATTTTGGCTTCCTCATCCTGTCCTTTCTGGGCAGCTGCCCCAGCCATGGTGATCTGTTTATCAGCAGAAAACTGAAGAGCAGAGATCTTGAAGGGAAAAAGGTGAAGGGACATTTCAAAAAGACCAGGATAGATGAGAGGAAAAGATAGCCTTTAGAGTAAGAGCTTATTCTGCTACTGTTGCCTCACTGCTACCCAAGAAATAAGCGGAGAGATTATCTATAAAGAGGGACTGAGATAGCTAGAGGTTAATGTGCTGATTACAGGTGATGCAGCAAAGAGATGAAGCTGCAGAAGCCAGTGTAGCTGGGAAAACATGCATGGCACTTTTGCTTGGCAGGATGAGAAGAACATTGGGGAAAGCTATAGGTTGTACACTGTTCTAATTCATCAGGACTTTGAGCTGAGATAGAGAAGACACAATCAGTTAGTAATAGGGATAATTGTTGAGAACTGGTATAATTTTTAAGCAGATATTTAACTATGTTGTACTTCTTTAAGCTCTGTTTACTATCTTCAGTTGGCACTTATTGAGACTAAGCTGCATGCTTTCTTTTGTGTTACTAAAGATCCAAATATATGTTAGTCTTTCTTCAAACCTTTCAAGTTGGAGTTTCAAACGTGACACATATTTAAAATAAGAAACTGCCAAGTTATTTGTGAGGTGACTTTTCACCTCTTTCAGAGCCTTGACATATACCTGCAAAGACAATGTTATGTTGAATATGGCATACTTTTCCTGATCCTTCTGCAGTAATGTTTATTTGAAATGCCCTGCTCTGAAATGATTGGAAGTAAAATAGTAGGATGCTTAAGTGTTATGCTGCATTAATCTATCTCACAGCATTTGACTTTTACTTCTGCTAAGGCAACCATTTTGTAACAAAACTTTTTATTGCAAGATCTCATTAATGGAGATCTTCTTTTTCACTTCCTGATGAACAACTTGAGTATTATGCAGAAGTCCAAATTTAACAGAAGTAGTGCACTGGAAAACGTGATCTGGGTGATAAAAATGCCTGTCAAGCTTGGGAAATGATGCTAAAACTTTTCTAAAGAAGCTTGTGTCACAGGATAAATACGGGCATGAATTTTAATTCTCACTGTTTCAGAGAGTTCCTTCAGCGGGATCACAGGAATCGCAAGGTGTCTGTGGTTTCTGTGTATGGATTTGAGATGGAAAAGGCTGCTAAGTTGCTTTTATTTCAAAGATTTATAAATTGTGTGTTTGAAAGTGAAATGCACAAAAACTTGTATAGCTGCTCTAAACAGCGGATGAAAGGTCTAGGCACTGTTAGAAATGAAAACGAAGATCTTGAGTAATCTCATGTTATAATGGTTGATCTAACATGTCATGACATATCTGAATGAAAGTACAAATCATATTTCCATGTTTAGAGTTTGCAACTATACTATTGAGAACCAGATTCTACTGAATTCCATTTTACCCCATCTATTTTCCTTCAAACTGTGCAAACTATTTTGTCCCCTGCTGCTCCATTTGAGTGTTACATCTCACTGACAAACAGATGTTGGCCCTGTAAAGTTGCTTATTCTCTTGAATGTGTGCTTTTTAATGTGTACTCTTGCACCATGAGTATTTGTGTATTAAAGCACTCTTGTATTTTCCCTGCTTATGGAGGTAGTAGAGAAAGCTGCCCGAGGATTAAACTGAGGAAAATAATTCTCAAGCTTTGACAGGAAACTTCATTTTATCTTGGAGGCCAAACTCTATTAAGATTGCTCATCTGAAACACTAACTGTAAAGATTTGAAGAAACTTACTGGGCTTTGGATAAGTCGTTTGAATCATGAGTTTTGAATGTGAAATCTTTGAATTCAATGGAGTAGTTCTACTCATGCAAAACACTGTGGCCAGCATGGACAGTGAAGTGATCATTCCCCTGTACTCAGCACTGGTGAGATCACATCTTGAGTATTGTGTTCAGTTCTGGGCCACTCACTATAGGAAAGTTATAGAGATGCTGGAGTGTGTCCAGAGAAGGCTTGTTCTTCACAGGGAGAGTGATTGGCATTGGAATGGGCTGCCCGGGGAGGTGGTAGGGTCACTGTCCCTGGAGGTGTTCAAGAAAAGACTGTATGGGGTACTTAGTGCCATGGTCTAGTTGGTTGGCTAGGACTGGGTGATAGGTTGGACTGGATGAGCTTGGAGGTCTCTTCCAACACAGTTTATTCTATGATTCTATGAAGGGCCTGGCTCACATGACCTACAAGGAGCATCTGATAGAGCTAGGGTTGTTCAGCCTGGAGAAGAGGCTGCTAAGGGGAGACCGTATCACTCTCTAGAAGTACCGAAAGGGAGGTTGGAGAGAGAAGGGGGCCAGCCTCTTCTCCCTGATGATAAGTGACAGGACTAGAGGACATGGGGTGTATTAAGAAGAGTGTGTCCAGCAGATCAAGGGATGTTCTCCTTCCTCTATACTCTGCCCTGGTGAGACCTCACCTCGAGTACTGTGTTCAGTTTTGGGCTCCCCAGTTTAAGAGGGACAGGGATCTGCTGCAGACGGTCCAGTGGAGGGCTACAAGAGTGATTAGGGGACTGGAGCACTGCCTGATGAGGAGAGGCTGAGGGACCTGGGGCTGCTTAGTCTGGAGAAGAGAAGACAGAGAGGGGATTTAGTAAATGTTTATAAATATCTGAGGGCTGGGGGTCAGGAGTGAGGGCACAGGCTCTGCTCACTTGCTCCCTGGGATAGGACAAGGAGCAATGGATGTAAGCTGCAGCACAGGAGGTTCCACCTCAACACAAGGGGAAACTTCTTGGCTAAGAGCACTGGCACAGGCTGCCCAGAGAGGTTGTGGAGTGTCCTTCTCTGGAGGCTTTCAAGGCCTGTCTGGATGTGTTCCTGTGTGATTTGAGCTAGATTGTATGGTCCTGCTTTGGCAGGGGGGTTGGACTGGATGACCTCTTTGTCCTTCCAATTCCTAACATCTTGTGAGCCTGTGAGCCTGTGAAATGTTTTCAAGCTGCGCCAGGGGAGGTTCATGCTGAATGCTAGGAAATATACCTCTACTGAAAGGGTTAGCAAACATTGGAATGATCTGCCCGGGGCAATGGTAGAGTTCCCATCCCTGGGGCTGTTCAGGCGGTGCATGGCCCTGGTGCTTAGGGTCATGGTTTAGTGTTGACCCTTCAATACTGGATTGAAAGTTGGAGTGGAAGATCTTTGAGGTTTCTTCCCACCAGATAAATTCTGCAATAGTCTGGCAATGAATAGGGATATTGACATGGCTGGTAAGTTTTATTACTTTGGATCAAGAGTTGTGGTTCCTCACTATATGGTTATGTGCCATATTGACTACCTATTTATTTATATAAAAATGCCAAGTGTTTTAACCCCTTTCCAAATAACAAGACTGGAACACTGTAGAACAGTATGTGAAAGAATCTTCAACTTGATGGTCTTGGAGTCCCCATCCAAACAGATCTTTGGGTATGGCAGTCTGTTGTTGTCATCCATTTTTACACAGACAATAGCTAAGCTTACAGCTGTGCTGCAATCTGTAAGCATCGAGCTACAGATTTGTAGTCTCCCAAACTTTTGGACAAAGTGAGGATGTCTCAAGAGCTCATCTGAAGAAAAATTGTGATGGAAGTGAAAAATGAGACCATGTGAACTTGTATCTTCTTTAATCTGTTTGCATCCAATAAACCTGACCCTATTTCCACCACAGCTGACGGAAAAATAGTTTTGCTTAATGGATTATATTTGTTTTAGTTATGTCCTTGTTTTAATGATATGTTATGAATCTATTTTAATTTACTTCCAGAAATTCCAAAGAGGGTAAGATTTTGGTATGGTGTTTGCTCTAAAAATGAATAAATGAGAGAAAGTTCATACTTTGGGAAGTGCAAAATTTCACCACTGTCATTTGGCAAGTGGATAAGCTGTCTCCCCTCCCTCTGCCTGATTTTCTGTTTTGTGAGGGAAAGATTTAAAAGCCTGGAGTAACCAGTAGTTTTGGGTCACATAGGGTGATTGTTTTTCAGAAAGTGATGTTTACAGTAGCACTGAACAAAGTGGAGTTTCACTACTAAGAGCATAAACCATTCAACTTCTTACTTCTCATTGAGCGTATATATATATATATATATATATACACACACATATATATTTATTTTATTCAGTTTCTATTTCTTCTGTCACTGTGCATGAACATTTCTATGAGACCTTTACCTTTGCTAGATTCTGTCATCCATATCACATTTGCCATTACTAATTTTATTGCTGTTTTGATAGAGACTGTGCAAGAGTCACCATGTGCCTGTACAGTTTGCTACATCGCTCCTGAAGCATGACTGTGCTAGGTGTAAACACATAGCATTTTAACATCAGTCTATTACCTCAGAAGTGTGAAGTGTCATATGGAAACCAAATGGGTATAAGTTTCAGAATGTGCCTTCCTGTTTTTCTGCTCTTTTCTGACTTGAGCATAGAGTGTAAACAGATCTTTGTTTTTACTCCTTTTGCTTAGCACATCTCAGTGGCATCTTTCTCCATTCAACTGCATCAAGGGCTTCTGCCCTTGAAAGTTGTAGGCCATCCTCAAGCTCTTTTTCGAGTAAAATTGGCTGTTTTGTTTCGATAAAAGAATGTATTTTTTTTTATTCCAATTAAGATTTAAAGCATACTTTTATATTGTCCTGCTTTTAAACTGTAAAATGTTTTAAATGTTTTCTTAAGCACTCACTCTCAATATGCAAGCAGTAAGGAAACAAAGCAGAAGGTCCCTTTAAAAAAAAAAATCTTCCTGTATAACTTGGATTTTTCAAGTAGTTTTAAGTAGAATCATGACTGTGGTGGTCACCGAGAGTCTGTTGGTAATACATAAACTGCTTTTTTGGAACAGTTTAGTATTTTTAATAGAAAATATTCAAAATAATGCATGGGGCCTATTTCACCTACAGCAGTATTCAGCAGGTGTGACTTTGTATTCATTGGTGTTGGTGAACTTTGGAAAGAAAAACGAAATCAGATGACTTCATATTAAAATGCTGGGTGAAGATTGTAATGAAGAAGTCCAGTTTAAAAGCAACTTACATAACAATGTAGGGGATTTGGCATCAGTTGAAATCTTGACCTACACATTTGATACATTTCTGAAAAATATGCTCAGTTTAGTCAGATGTTTTTTTTTTCAACAGAATGTGCTGGGTAAAATTGTTTTCAGTGTACATAGAACATCAACCCAAGGGGCCATAGGTTTCTAAAGTGGAGAACATAGCTGATGCAGGGCTACCCTACAGGAATCTGCTGCTTTCTTTGCTGTATTGCTGTGCAGTCACTGATGTGTGTTAAATGAATTTCTTCTTCATTACCTTTTTCTTCCCACCCTCCTTAGTCAAACACATGGCATGGAAAAGCTTCAGCCTTCTCAGTCTTACAAAATTATAAACTTACATTCAATTCATTGGAAAGAGAATCCTCTGGATATAATTAAAGATACAGCTATGTTCTCCACTGTTATAAATATCTCTTCTGATATTTCAAGCTATGTAAAATTAGAAAGAGGAAGAAATTCAAAAAATAAAAACTTCTTCCATCCCAGTTGATACCCAACGAGCATGAATGGGTAATCTCAATCGACTTGGTGTAATGGCAGGAATTATGGTGTGAGATAAGATTTGCCAAAATTAATATTGTTTATTAATTTTTATATTCAGCAATCTTAGTACTGACCACAATTTTTAATAACAGGTTCATTGGAACAGTGTGCTGGTTTAAGGCTAATTGGAATATTTTAATAGAGAAAATTATATTACAGGCTGTGAAAGGAAAACAATGGTGATGTCTACTTCACTCATAGGCTTGCTGTGATGTTTAGGAATAAGTACTCAAAACAAAAGATAAGACAGTCGGGCTTGTGGCACTCTCTGGGATACAGTGTCTGGGGCTGTCTACCAACTTCTGGCTTCTTCTCTCCGACAAATTAATTTCACTAATCACTTTTCTTCTAACTCCTCCTCTGGCCGATCCTCAAAACCTTGGGGTAAGGTATAGGGGTGGGGAGAAGGTGGAAGGGTGGTTGNAGATGTTCTCTGGCCTGATCCTGGTTCCTCTTGGACAATTTGTGTCTTTTCTGGGGCTCCCAGTCTCAACAGAAGACTTATGGATGTGCAGTCTTGGCACAAAGGTTTCCAGAGGTGTAGGCAGGATGTCTTGTGGATGTGCAGATGGACACAATGTCACGCTGGCTAAGTGAGCCTATTGCATGAAGATACTCAATGCCTAATCCTGGTAAACCTAAGGCACAGCAGGTTTCCAGTCAGCCAAACCCAAAGTATTAGGGCTTGTTATTATGTAGCAGGCAGAGCATGGCAGAATGCAAGGGCAGTGAAGCAGAAGCAATGGCCTAAGCACAGTAAAGCAGAGCAATGGCAGAAGTACAATAAGGCAGAGCACATTGTGTTTACCTGCTCATCTCTTTTTGTCAGTGTAGGCAGAGACTAATGGTTATTTGGCCATAGATCAGTCAATCGAAATGGCAGTTTGCCAAACTTAACTGTATTAGGTAAACTCAGGGCTTACTTTTACCTTTTTAGGGCAGAACACAAACAAATGTATAAGCATGTGCTGGTACCCTGTTTACAAATTTGAAGACATATGGAGGCACCAGGCCTTTTGTCTTCCTTTCCCGAGGTTCTTCCCCCATCAGCAGAAGGAGGAGGACCAGAAAACATGTCTGGGCAAGCCAGGACATGTTTAGGCCTAATTTTGGCCTTCCACAACACCTGGTCTGGTGGAAGTGATCACCAACTGTCTGGAAGGCACAGACTGTACAAAACCTCCAGAGGAGGTAACTCGTGCTGAGGTGTTGATCCCTCTGATCAGGAAAAGAGCTATGCTTTTTTCACAGATAGTTCTTGCCATCTTGCTGGGAACAAATAAAGATGGAAATCAGCAGTCTGGAGTCCTATGAGGGGAGTTACTGAAGCAAGAGATGGAGAAGGTGAATCCAGTCAATTCACTGAGGTAAAAGCTTGCTCTTGATGTGGCTGAACATGAAAATTGGCCTACCCTTTACCTCTACACCCCCTCATAAACGGTAGCTAATGCTCTATGGGGTTGGCTAAAGGACTGGAAAAAGAATGGTTGGCAGAGGAAAGGAAAGCCTATTTGGTGTGCTGATCTGGGGCAGGACATTGACGCCCACCTTGAGAGAATTCCAGTGAAAGTGTGGCATATAGGTGCACAGATGTCTAAGAGCAGATCCACTGAGGAAGATGGGAGAACTATCCAAAAGCAAGGATGGTGCAAAAACCAAGAGCTCTTCAAAAAGTTAGGAGCTGTCCAAAAGCGGGGATGGTCCAAAACAGGAACTCTGTCACAGCAGGAGCTCTATCAAGACAGGGACCCGTCCTGTCGGGAGCTCTGTCGAGGTGGGAACTCTTTAAAGGAGAGTACCTCGTACCTTTCCCCCTTGCTCTATTTATGATTTTCTAGACAAAATGTCCATTTGCCTTTTTATACTGGATGCGAAAAACCCAGCCAATCACCAGCCTGATTCCCGCACAGGCTACCACACTGGTCAGCACACATGTGGGGAAAGGTGCCTGCTGCTATTCCCTCCTCAAGCCCACAGGGAGGGGGAAACAGTTTTCGTACCTCCTTCTCCTCCCCATTCAAACCTGTGGTGAAGGGTGAAGGAAGGGATTTGGAGTGCTCCACAACACTGAGCCAAGGAGCACAATATTGAATAGATCTACTACATACCCTACTATGCACTAGCTTCAGGAAAGATTGAACGCTATAGTGGTTTGCTAAAGAACACCCTAAAAGCTTTGAAACTTTGAAAAACTGGGACAAGCATTTAGCACAAGCAACCTGGTTGGTAAATAGTAGGGATTCTGTAAAGAGAGCAGGACCTGCATACTCAGAGTTGTTACAAACAGTAGATGGTGATAAAGTTCCTGTTGTATGTGAAAAGAATCCATTAGGAAAAATTATTTGGGTATTTTCTCCTTCAGGCAAATTGAAACCTGTAAAAGGGGTGGTTTCTGCTGCAAGTCCTGGTCATACATGCTGGGTAATGCAAGAGAATGGTGAAATTCAGTGTATTCCACAGAGAAATCTAACTTAGGCTGAGAAAGTTTAAAATTCAGAATGTGTAATACAAGCTATTAGGAGTTTCTGTTTTAGATAAAACCTGGTGTCCAAAGGGAGAATCTGCAAGAGAATCTACAGAATATGAGCAGAAACCCGATGTCACCTGGCAGTCCCTGTTTTCATCTCATCTATGAAGAGAGAAACTGTTTCTTGTTTTCTGACCTTTTGAATAATCTACATCTGAGATAGCTGGAAGGAAGTGTAAACTGGAAATACAAACTTTACTATTCATCATTGTAAATATTGCTTTAGATAAGACAGATAACTGTCAGAAAAACACTGGGTGGATTGTGCTTGTTTGAGGTTAATTGAAATATTTTAATGAGATCATTAGAGATTAGTTCATTGGCTGTTGTACCAGGTT
>WBNM01019643.1:12139-32608 GCA_013399055.1 Ramphastos sulfuratus
CCACCCTAGAACCTGTGGATTTAGGTCCTTGAGCTGTGAAGAAGCCACCCTAGAACCTGTGGATTTAGGTCCTTGAGCTGTGAAGAAGCCACCCTAGAACCTGTGGATTTAGGTCCTTGAGAGGTGAAGAAATCACCTTAAAACCTGTGGATTTAGGTCCTTGAGAGGTGAAGAAACCACTCTATAACCTGACAGAATTATCAGTATTAGATGGGACCTTAAAGATCACCCAGTGCCAACTCCCTGCCATGGGCAAGAACACCAGCCCAGGTTGCTCAAGGTCTCATCCAACCTGACTTTGAATGGTCCCAGGGAGAAGGCATCTAGGTTGTCTCCCTGGGCACCTGTGCCAGTGTCTCCCCACCCTCACTGGCCAGAATTTCTCCCTAATCTCCAGTCTCAATCTGCCCTCTTCAGCTTCAATCCGTTCCCTCTTGTCTGATCACTACAAGCCCTCGTCAAAAGTCCCTCCCTAGCTTCTCCTCCCAGGCACTGCAGGGCTGCTCTGAGGTCTCCCTGGAGCCTTCTCTTCTCCAGGAGACAGAGACAGGCCCAGCAGAGATGCTGAGTGGAAGGAAGGAGCAGAATGTGCAAGCTGAGGCTCTTCTCTCTGGTGCAGGGCAGGACACCAGCGATGTCCCCAGACCAAAGAGCAAAGCTCAGGGCTTCTGTTCAGTGACATTACACAACCTGGCACAAAGAGATCTCATTTATCTTCTCCCATCAGCCTAATGTGATGATTTGGGAGTGGGGGGGGGGGAAGAGGCTGGGCAGTGATCTGCTGAACAGTTGGGCTGGGATTACACTTTTCCTATGGAGCTCATCACAGTAATAACCCAGCGCCCTGCTCCCCAGCCCACCAGCCAGGCCCATTTAGCAGATTACCATTTTCCAATCTCATTTCTCATAAAAGAGGATTGCTGCCTGTTGGCTTCCCCTGCCCAAGCCCCTTGCTTATGAGTGTTTATCTGCTCAGGGTGTTTATGAAGCCCCAAACAGGAAACTTGTGTTTATCCTCTGCGTCATCAAGAGCTGGAAACTCATGGGATAATTACTCATTGATGGACAGGAGTAGAGCTGCCCATCATCAATAGAATTTGGCACCTTACTGGTGTCCATAATTGATATGTTTGCCCTGCAGAGAGATCACAGAGAGATCCCAGCATAGAGGGGGTTGGAAAGGGACCTCTGGAGATCATCCACTCCATCCCCACTGCTAAAGCAGGGCACCCACAGCAGCTTGCCCAAGAGCACAATGTCCAGCTAGGGTTGAAATCTCTCCATAGAAGGGCACTCCACAACCTCTCTGGACAGCCTGCTCCAGGCCTCCAGGACCCTCACACCAAGCAAGTTTCTCCTTGTGTTCAGGTGGAACCTCCTGGGCTCCAGTTCGTGCCTGTAGCCCCTTGTCCTATCACTGGGCACCACTGAGCAGAGTCTGGCCTCATCCTCTTGCTCCCCACCCTTTAGCTCTTGCTGAGCATTGCTCAGCTCCCCTCTGGGGCTGCTCTTCTGCAGGCTCTCAGCCCCAGGTCTCTCAGCCTTTGCTCCTCACAGAGTTTCTCTGGGCCCCTCAGCAGCTTTGCAGCCTCTGCTGGATTCTCTCCAGCAGTTCCCTATCTTGAACTGGGAAGCCCAGAACTGGACAGCTCAGAACTGGACCCAGTACTCCAGATGTATCCTCCCTAGACCAGAGCACAGTGGGAGGAGTTCATTGGGCTGGCCACACTCTTCCAATCCACCCCAGGACACCATTTTTCTTCTTGGCCAGGGGGGCACATTTCTGTCTCATGGGGAACTTGTTATCCACCAGCACTGCCAGGTCCTTCTCCACAGAACTGCTTCCCAGCAGGTCTCCCCCTCACCTATACTGTTCCTCTGCAGGTGCAAGACCCTACACTTGCTCCTATTGACCTCCATGAGGTTCTCCTCCATCCATCTCTCCAGCCTGTCCAGGTCTGGCTGAATGGCAGCACAGCCTCATGGTGTGCTGTTTTGTACCATCAGCAAACAGGTCGGTCAGCAAATCAGCAAATAGCTCATTCCTGTCCCTTTACCTTGGCATGAGGCTTGTGACTTTTGGGGTGTCTTCTGGGAGCAGGGATTTTCACTTAAGCTTAAGGAGCAGTGTTGTTCCTTTCACTGCTGGCAGCACTGAGGGTGCCCTCAGCAGCAGGAGATGCCTTGCCTATGCAGGTCTCTCCCTGGCAAGGCATCACCAACCCCTCTCACAGTGCAATTAGAGGAGCCCCGTGGGAAGATGGCTTCATAAGCTGCTAACGTGAACACCTAGCCTGGGAGAAGGCTGGGTCATGAATCATTTATGTGGCAGAGCTCTTCCCTTTTCTCTCCCTGCAGGTTGCAGGGGAGACATTATGATTCCCTTCACCCTTCAGCAGACAGTTTTGGAACTCCAGAACGTGCAGGAGTCAGTTCCTCAGTGATATCCACCCGATGAAATTCAAGACATGAAGTGTTTTGACTAGAGCTGTTCAAACAGAGAAATCACTCAGGAGAATGTTGCAATCAGTGCATTAGGATCACAGAGCATTGGGTTTCCAGAGCATTGGTTATAGATTAGCATCCTGCTGCTTCAGAGAGAGACTCCATGGTCGCTGCATAACCCAGAAGAGCTGATGGATATGGATGGACTCCTCTTAGGAAGAAGCTTCTCAGTACAAGGGTGGTGAGACACTGTGTAAAGGGTTAACCCTCCTGGGGGGGTGGTCTGTGTTCTGAACCTGACCCCAGCTCCTCCTGACTCCTCCCAGGGGATGGGTCTGTACCTGCCCCCAGGTGCAGTGGTTAGCCCACTCCCCCTTCCTGGCTGGACCCCCTGTATAAACAGAGGAACTTCCTGTGCCTCTCTCTCTTGGCCTGCCTGCCTGATAGCACCACCTTGTTCTTGCTGCTCCTGTCTTACCACTTGGCCATTTTCTACCACACGGTGGACATCCCCTCCTGAATCTGCCTCCATCCACTGTCATCAATCTGGTTGTATATATATGTTTTGTACTTTGTTTTTTGCCTTCCCTATACCTCTTTGTAACTCCCCTACCTTAAATACCTTTTATTTATTGTTAAAGTTTTCTTCTTTTAACTTCCCAATTGAAGCAAGACTGTTCCTTGGGTGTTTTACCCCTTTTCTCTCTACGTCTAATTCCTTTATTTCCAAAAGGGGGGTGGGGGGTGGGAGGGGAAGGTATCCTATTATTATTGTATTGGTTTCTGTTAGCCATAATTTGAGTCCCATGGGAAGCTTAAACTGGAACCAATACACACTGGAATAGGTTGCCTAGGGAGGTGGGCACCTCCCTGGAGGTGTTCAAGTCTGGGTTAGATGAGGCTTTGTGCAACCTGGGCTAGTTGAGAGTCATCCATGGCAGGCAGGTTGGAATAGATGATCTCTAGGGTCCCTTCCATCCTAAGGCATTCTATGGTTCTATGATGGATCATTGAGGCACACCAGATAAAAAGGAATGTGAAGCCCAATCCTCAGTGTCTGGCCAGCTGAGCATCACCAAGAACATTGCATACACAAGAATGTCACAATACAGAGGTTTTCTCCAGGGGCTGTGTCTTCCAGCTGAACAGGCAGCTGGAGAGGAGCAGGCATGTGCAGGTGGTCACCAGCATCCTGGCCTGGATCAGCCATAATGTGGCCAGCAGGGCAAGGGTAGTCTATGCAAGGGTGCACCTCAAATACTGTGCTTAGTTTTGGGGTACTCACTCCAAGAAGGACATTGAGGTGCTGGTGCAGGTCCAGAGAAGGGCAACCAAGCTGGTGAAGGGTCTGGAGAACAGGGCTGGGGAGGAGCAGCTGAGGGAGCTGGGGATGTTTAGTGTGGAGAAAAGGAGGCCCAGAGGAGACCTCATTGCTCTCTACAGCTCCCTGAGAGGAGGGTTCAGTGAGAGGGGGTTGGGCTCTTCTCCCTAGCAGCAAGTGACAGGACAGGAGGAAACGTTCTCAAGTTGCAGCAGGGAAGGTTTAGGTTGGATCTGAGGAACAATTTCTCCCCCAGAAGTGTTGTCAAGGTCTAGAACAGACTACCCAGGGCAGTGGTGGAGTCTCTGTCCCTGAAAAGCTGTGCAGAATGTGGCGCTGAGGGACGTGGTTCAGTGGTTACCCAGCAGTGCTGGGTTAAATGCTGGAGCCCATGATCTTAAAGTTGTCTCTCTCCCAACCTAGATGACTCCTCGTGGCACTGGGGCTTCCCTGCTGCCCCCCAGGGCTTTGCCATGCTGGCTCCACAGGGAGAATGACTTTTTGGTGAGGCTGCACATGTGGAAACCTCGTGTGGTCGGACAGAGCACATTCACTCAGAGCGAAGCAGTTGCTTGCCAAGTTTGGGGGTTTTGGTTGGTTTTTGTTGGTTTTTTTTCCCCTTCATTTTGACTGCATCCAGAGAACCCAAATCAGCAGGCAGGAGCAGGAGCAGCAGCCGTGTTTCTAATTCAAGACCAAACTTTTATTCCCACTTAGCACAGAGCGGTTGCAAGCGACGGAGGCTTGTTCCTAATCCTCTGCCCTGTGTGTTGGAAATGTGCTCTCTGCATCCACTGCTCTTGGAAAAGGAGCAATTTGCATTGCATAGCAATTTTCAGGAGATAAATAGGAGGTTCAGTGCTTGTGGGGACAAGGACGTGGCATCCCTATGCAAGCAGCAAGCAAAGACAGCAGTGAAGCAGGGTGGAAGGGCTGCGTTTCAGGAGCTTGTTAGCTTCAAGGCTGTGTTAAAACAGGGAGGTCTCTTTTTTGCCTTACTGCAGGGAGTATCTTCATGATCCTATTGGAGGAAACAAGCACCTGGCTGTGCACTTAACCAGGAGAGCTGCCCAGGTTTTGCTCCAGTTAAGAGTAGTATTAGTCACATCCCTGCTAGGTCTCATAGCAGGTTTGTAGATGATGCCGATTTGGGTGGAAGTGTTGGTCTGCAGTAAGGCTCTGCAGAGGGATCTGGACAGTCTGGATCAATGGGCTAAGATTGAGCAAGGCCATGTGTCAGATCCTGCCCTTGGGTGGCAACAACCCCATGAAAACTCCAGGCTCTGGGAGGAGTGGCTGGAAACTGCCCAGAGAATAAGGACCTGGGGGTGTATGTGCAGGGTGAGTGCCCAGAGGCTGGAGCCAGGCTCTGCTCAGTGATGCTCCATGACAGGACAAGGGGCAGTGGTGGGAGTTGAGGCACAGGAAGTTCCATGGAAACATGAGGAGGAATTTCTTCACTGTGAGGGTGCCAGAACACTGGAACAGGCAGCCCAGGGAAGTTGTGGAGTCTTCCTCTTTGGAGATATTTCAAGACCTGCCTGGATGTGTTCCTGCGTGAGCACCAGCAGTGTAGGTGACCCTGCTCTGGCCGGGGGGTTGGACTGGATGAGCTTTGGAGGTCCCTTCCAGCCCCTAACCTGTGATTTTGGGTTGGTGAGCAGAGGCTGAAGATGGGTCAGTGTGTGCCCAGGCTGTAGTGAGGTGGGGATCAGTCTCTTCTCCCAAAGAACAAGCAATAGGACAGGTGGAAATGGCCTCAAGTTGTTCCAGGGGAGGTTCAGGTTGGATATTATGTTTGTCAAGCCCTGGAACAGGCTGTGCAGGGCAATGGTGGAGTCTCCATCCCTGGAGGGATTTCAAAGCTGTGTAGATGTGGTGCTGAGGGACAGTGGTGACCTGGCAGTGCTGTATTAAAGGCTGGACTCCATCACCTTAAAGATCTCTGACAACCAAAATGCTTCTACAGTTCTGTAGCCCAGGAGAAGTGGTGGAAGCTTTGGCCACATTTGCAGGAGTACCTTGTGAGTTACCAGTGGGGAAGATGTGGAGAGTGGCTTGAGCAATGTGTCTGGAGGCCTGGGGGGAGAGCAGCTGGTTGGATAAACTGCATCATTGTCACAACTTCTCTTTCATAAAGGGTTTAACAGTGTGGGGGAACTACAGGAGTGCCAGGACCCAGAAGAGAGAAGTTGGATGGTGGTGAGAAAGGCATAGGAAGTTTCATGGAAACAGGAGGAGGAATTTTTTCCCTGTGAGGGTGACAGAACACTGGAACAGGCTGCCCAGGAGGGTTGTAGAGTCTCCCTCTCTGGAGATATTCCAAAGCTGCCTGGATGTGTTCCTGTGTGATCTGGTATAGGTGACCCAGCTCTGGCAGGAGGGTTGGACTGGATGAGCTTTTGAGGTCCCTTCCAGCCCCCAATATTCTGTGATTCTATGAAAAGAGGTCTGCACACTGCCCATCAGCCTGGCATGGTGGAAAGCAGCTCTTGCTCCTTCCCCAGCCTGGCTCTAGGGAGCAATTCACAGTATCACAGTATGGTAGGGGTTGGAAGGGACCTCTGGAGATCATCGAGCCTAACCCTCCTGCCAAGGCAGGATCACCCAGAGAAGGTCAGACAGGAACACGTCCAGGTGGGCTTGGGAAGCCTCCAGAGACTCCACCACCTCTCTGGGCAGCCTGTTCCAGTGCTGTGTCACCCTTAAATTAAAGGAGTTTCCCCTCATGTTCAGATGGAACTTCTTATGTTCAGTTCTGTGCCTCATGCCTCTTGTCCTGCCACTGGGCANAGGCTGGACTCCATCACCTTAAAGATCTCTGACAACCAAAATGCTTCTACAGTTCTGTAGCCCAGGAGAAGTGGTGGAAGCTTTGGCCACATTTGCAGGAGTACCTTGTGAGTTACCAGTGGGGAAGATGTGGAGAGTGGCTTGAGCAATGTGTCTGGAGGCCTGGGGGGAGAGCAGCTGGTTGGATAAACTGCATCATTGTCACAACTTCTCTTTCATAAAGGGTTTAACAGTGTGGGGGAACTACAGGAGTGCCAGGACCCAGAAGAGAGAAGTTGGATGGTGGTGAGAAAGGCATAGGAAGTTTCATGGAAACAGGAGGAGGAATTTTTTCCCTGTGAGGGTGACAGAACACTGGAACAGGCTGCCCAGGAGGGTTGTAGAGTCTCCCTCTCTGGAGATATTCCAAAGCTGCCTGGATGTGTTCCTGTGTGATCTGGTATAGGTGACCCAGCTCTGGCAGGAGGGTTGGACTGGATGAGCTTTTGAGGTCCCTTCCAGCCCCCAATATTCTGTGATTCTATGAAAAGAGGTCTGCACACTGCCCATCAGCCTGGCATGGTGGAAAGCAGCTCTTGCTCCTTCCCCAGCCTGGCTCTAGGGAGCAATTCACAGTATCACAGTATGGTAGGGGTTGGAAGGGACCTCTGGAGATCATCGAGCCTAACCCTCCTGCCAAGGCAGGATCACCCAGAGAAGGTCAGACAGGAACACGTCCAGGTGGGCTTGGGAAGCCTCCAGAGACTCCACCACCTCTCTGGGCAGCCTGTTCCAGTGCTGTGTCACCCTTAAATTAAAGGAGTTTCCCCTCATGTTCAGATGGAACTTCTTATGTTCAGTTCTGTGCCTCATGCCTCTTGTCCTGCCACTGGGCACCACTGAAGAAAGCCTGGTGCCATCCTCCTGACACCCATCCTTCAAGTATTTGCAAGCACTGATGAGCTCCCCCCTCAGACTGCTGCTTTCCCGACTACAAAGGCCCAACTCTCAGCCGTTCTTCCCGAGACGTTCCAGTCCCCTCAGCATCGCTGCAGCCCTTTGCGGTCCCCTCTCAAGCACTTCTGTGTCCTCCTAGATCCGAGCAGCCCAGAACTGGCCCCACCAGGGCAGAGGAGAGGGGGAAGGGTGTGGAGAATCTCCCTCCACCTGCTCGCCGCACTCTGATTCCATCTCCTCCGGCTGGAGGAAGCAGGCAGAGGCTCTGTCCCGAGCTGCTGGGAGCTGCCATCCCTCCTTTGGCGGCCGAGCCGCCGGCGTGACGCCGCTAGATGACAGCCTGGGAGAAGAGGCAGGGAGCTGAGCTGCCAGCAAACGTGTGTGTGGGAGAGAGAAGGGTCGGGCAAGGATAGCAGGGCTGGGAGGAATTGCCAGAAACCCGTTCGAGACCCGGGGGCAGCGAGTTAGTGAAAGAAAAAGCCTCGCGTGTGGGTCTCATTCCTGTTGGGAACCATCCCGGCGCCTCTCCCATCTGCCCGGGTCGGGAGCTGGAGTCTTTCACCTGCCACCTGCAAGCACACCACGCTGGCAGCAGGGCAACCCAGCAGGCACCTGCTGTGTGCCCGCAGGATCCGAATTACCAAGCAGATGGGATTGCTCCTTGCCCGACCGGCTCCTCACTGCTGCTGCCCGTCAGAAACCAGGAGAAGTGATGGGCTCGGGGCAATGCCAGAGCTGGAGAGGGAGGGAAGGATGCCCACAGAAGTGCAGGGTTCTGACGTGGGGCATCTCCCTGGGGTGGGAGGCAGCCTGGCTGGCATGCGTGCGATGCTGGTTTCCATGGAAACCCAGCAAAGGATGTGCTTGCACAGAGGAGCTGCCAGCCAGGCAGGGCAGACCGCAGGGTGCCCTCTAGTCCTGCTTTGGTGGGCAGAGGGGACAGATAGACCTGCTTTGGGATCATGCTGCCTTCGGGGTGCTGCCCTGGCAGGATGAGAATGTTGCTGTGGTTTGTTCTCCACCTGGGACATCGCCACTGGGATGCTCAGACCCTGGCTGAGGAGCAGGGCTCCCACGGACTCGCAGGGCTGTTCAAGGAGGAGAAGCCAGGCTGCTTCACAGGGGCCTTTTTCTTTTGGGTGTGTCTCTGTTTTTCCTTCCTGTAAGGGCTGCTCAAATTTTAATTTTTCATTAGATTGCATTGCAGTTTTCTCTCTGTGACCAACTGAGAGCAAGCAGCATCTCCAGGTGGTAATTCATCCTGTCCAGAGGGAAGGAGAGGGAGCTATGCCCTGGATGTCTTCATCAGCCCCACCATGTCTCATCTACCTAGTGGAAATTCACCACCCCAAGCTTGATGACTTTGAGCTGCCTGTGACATTGTGATCCAGGAGATGCAGCACAAAAGGGTGGAGAGAATTTCTCCTGCCTTCTTCCTGCTCCAAGGTCTCATGGGTGAATTGCTCTCAGAGGAGGCAGCTTGGGCTGGTGGGGTGGGACCAAGGCAGGATTTGTCCCACAGGGACAAATCGTCCCATGCTGGCAGCTGGAAACTGGTGACCACAGCTGGGATCAGTCACTCCAGGTTTATTTTATCATCCCAGGAGGAAGGTGGTGTGAATCACCACCTCTGAATGTAGAGGTGAGCTGGGGTGGCTGCTGTACCTTGTGCTGCCTGGGGCTTTCTGCTGGCTGTGTGCTCTACAAGGGACTGTGGGGCTTGGGGGTAGAAATCCAGCTGTTAGGCACCGCCAGTTAGCTGAGCTGTGAGCATCCTGCCTGGCCAGAGCACAGCACCCAGCTGCACCACAAATGGGTCCATCACCCCCTAAACCCAGAATGTGAAATGCCAGGAGGAGCTGGACATTGTGACATCCAACCCTGGGAGCTGCTTTCCTGCCCTTCCTTACAAAGCTGGGCTCCTCCTGGTTCTCCATGCTGTGCATCTCCTTGTTTCCTGATGCCCCCCATTGCTCAGGGTTGCTGGCTTCCAGTGGAAAAGGTGTCTGCAGGGAGCAGTACTGGGAGGAAGGAGAAAGCCTAACAGGGATGTCCTCCAAGGTCACAACGTGGAGTGGATGTGCCATGCTAGTCTTGAATTACATGTTGGTGCAGAGGCAGCAGTTCCAGTGGGTGGGAGCTGGGAGCACTGGTGTCACACTGGGCATGCAGGGATGGAGAAGCCATGGCAGTGCTTGTGCTCTTGGCTTGGCACTGCTGCCTTTCCCAGGGTCTCTTCCAGTCCTGGAACTAGCAAGAAGATCAGACCCAGGGACCAGAACCAGCTTAGTAATTTGCCCACCAAGAGCCCTGGCTGCCAAATGAGGTTTGTCTTCACCCTCTGCTCCCTGATTCAGAAGCTCCCCAACACCTTATCCTCTGCCTCAGCTGAGTGCCCTAGTTGGAAGGCTGGAAGCTGGGCTGGAGGGGCTTTGCTTGTTCAGTGCAAAATGGCCAACTGTAGCTGTCATACCCAACAGCACACTGTTGTAGAAGTAACTTCTGGACAGCACAGAATCAGAGAATCACAGGTCTAGGTCAGAAGGGACCACCAAAGCTCATCCAGTCCAACATCCTCTGAAGTCAGCAGGGACATCCTCAAGTAGATCAGGCTCCCCAGAGCCCTGTCAAACATCACCCTGAATATCTCCAGGGATGGGGCCTCAACCACCACCCTCATAGTAAAGAATCTGTTCCTAACATCCAATCTAAATCTGCCCTTCTCTAGTTTGCAGCTATTGCCTCTTCTTCTGTCACTGCAGGCCTTTGCAAACAGGCTCTCTCCATCCTTCTTGTAAACCCCCTTCAGGTACTAGAAGGCTGCTCTAAGGTCTCCCTGGAGCCTTCTGTTCTTCAGGCTGAACTCCAGCTCCCCCAGCCTGCCCTTGTGGCAGAGCTGCTCCAACCCCTTGATCATGGCATGGCATCTCAGCCCCATCCTCATTCCTCCTGCCTTCTGTCTGAGGATGCTGCCAGGGCTTCGACCATCTCTCAGCCTTTGCTGGTGTCATTCCCACCACACTGTTGCTCATTGGTATTGGTTTCAGTGCCTCAGTTTCCACCCACTGCAAATTCAGGCTTTGGCTCCTGACAGCCAGACAGGAGAAGGCTTAGGGGAAAGCAGCAGTGATGTGAGTGCAGGCTCTTCTTGTCCTGTCTCCTGGTGGGTTTCATTGAGTTCAGGATGGTGAATCACTTGAGGGTTCACCTAGGGAGCTGGTGGAGTCTCCCTCCCTAGAAGGACTGAAAAGCCATCATAGATGTGGTGCTGAGGGGCATGGTTTAGTGGTGGCCTGGCAGTGCTGGGTTAATGGTTGGGCTTGATGACCTTAAAGGTCTCTTCCAACCAAACTGATTCAATGATTCTATGAGTCTATGAAATGGGTGTGAGCCACAGGTGGTGCCCAAGTTATCTCCTTGGCATCTCTTGTGTGTTCTGTCTTCAGAGGTGGAGCAGAGCCATGTGGCTGATGAGATGGGAACATAATCTCCTGGCCTTTTTTGGGTTTCTCAGCTAATCCTGCTCCATCCCTCAAATGCTTCTCAGGTTTAAGGCAAGGGCACAGCTCCCCGGGGAAAACAGAGCTGTGGGGAGCACAAAGGCAGCTCTGTCTGGGCTGCTGCCCATAGCAGATTTGGGGGTCAGCCCTTCCCCAACAGGATGAGTTCCAGAGGGCCTGTGGGGACCAAAGCAGGGTGGTGGACTGGGACGAGGATGGACACTCCTCATGTCCCCTAATGGCTCTGCTGTCCCCAGAGGGCACTGCAGAGGAGAAGGGAGCGCAGAGACTCGGGTTACAAATGTACAGGCATAGGAAGCAGGGAGAGAGATTCTCTGGATATTAATTGCCTCTAAAATGTCATCTTTCTTCCGGGGAGGCAACTGGATATATGGTGGAAGGACACTGTGTCAGGAGGTGGGAGGACAGGCACGGAGAGAGGGGGCCAGGCACCACCCAAGGGCTGGGGAAGGCACACGGCTGGTGGCCAGCCCAATGGCCCTTAGACCTGCTTGTCACCAATCCCAGTTCCCTCAGGGGCACTGCCCTCAGGCTGTGGAGGCTGCTCTGGGTTGGGACTGATTCTTGGCTGGGCACATGCAGTTTGAAAGCTCAGTTCAGAAGGAAAGCCCTGCCAAGCATGGGATCCCTTGGGTTAAATAAGAGTGGGTCCCAACAACTGCCATGTGGCATCAGGAATAGTGTGGCCAGCAGGAGCAGGGAGGTCATTCTCCCCCTGTACTCTGCACTGGTTAGGCCACACCTTGAGTCCTGTGTCCAGNTTAAGCTGAGCTGGGGAAGGGGAAGCAGCTATCCCAGTGCATGGGGGCAGAGGACAGCAAGAGGGCCTACAAGAAAGCTTGGAAAGGACTATATCCAAAGGCATGGAGCACTAGGACA
Organism: Ramphastos sulfuratus; assembly: GCA_013399055.1. Taxonomy (NCBI): domain Eukaryota; kingdom Metazoa; phylum Chordata; class Aves; order Piciformes; family Ramphastidae; genus Ramphastos; species Ramphastos sulfuratus. Next base: position 24,035 of record WBNM01019643.1, read on the forward strand.
AGGGGCAGTGGGTTTGAATCACAGCAGGGTAGATTTAAGTTGGACACTAAGAAGGAATGTTTCACTATGAAGGTGATAGAACATTGGAACAGGTTGCCCAGGTAGATGGTGGAGGCCTCATCCCTGGAAACATTCAAGGTCAGACTTGATGGGGCTCTGAGCAGGCTGATCTAGTGAAGGATGTCCCTGCTGACTGCAAGGGAGTGGGAGTAGATGACTTCTAGAGGTCCCTTCCAATCCAATGCCTCCTGTGATTCAATGTTGCTGGGAATAGCAACGACAATGTAAGTAGAGATGTCTGTCACATCACCAGGCTGTGAAACCTAACAACATGTCACCAAGGAAGATATTTTGGGGTCTAGCCTGAAAATAAGGGTTAAAAATGTTTTTCCCTACGGTTTGGAGTGATGTCTTTACACAGACGTTGCTGCGAGGCTTGGGTACTCTCAACTGGGCTGTGGGAATCAAAGCTGCCCTTGAGAGGGAGGCTTACAGAGTCATAGAATTGTTTGGGTTGGAAAAGGCCTCTAAGATCATTGATTCCAACCAGCAACCCAACCCCCCCATGGCCATCAAACCCTGTCCCCAAGTGCCATGGCCACACAGCTCTTGAGCACCTCCAGGCACAGTGGCTCCAACACCTCCCTGGGCAGCCTGTGCCAATCCCTGACCACTCTTGCAGCCAAGACATTTTTCCTCATCTCCACCCCAACCCTCCCCTGGCACAATTCCAGGCCTTTTCCTCTCCTTCTATCACCTGATACTGGGGAGAAGAGCCCAACCCCACCTCACTGCAACCTCCTTTCAGGGAGCTGTAGAGAGCAATGAAGTCTCCCCTCAGCCTCCTCTTCTCCAGACTAAGCAACCCCAGCTCTTTCAGCTGCTCCTCTCCAACCCTGTTCTCCATTCCATTCACCAGTTTAGTTGCCCCTAAAGTGGCATCATGTAGCCTAAAATTGCTTCTGGATGTAGAGTAATGTGCCAGGCTCTTGCAGGCATGGCTGGCACCTCTACCAGGAGCTGGCCCAGCCAGTCCTGAAGTTAGGGAGAGCAGGAGGAGGCAGACCCTGTTGTGTGTGGGCTCTCTCACCATCACCTTAGCACAGGGGCACAGAATTACTCCTTCCCAAAAGGTCAAAGCCTTTTGTTCCAGTGTTTTCTAAGGGAAAGGCTGCAGCTGTTGCCCCTGAACTGACCCTTGGTGGTGAAATCACTTCACCTCAACTCAATATCAAACCCAAACAAACAGTCCGGAGTGTGGAATTCATGGCTTTGCTCCACCTGTGGGTACTGGATATTTTTTTTTCCTCCATTGGGAAAACTGCAAAGGCAGCCTCCCACTAGCTCCCCCTGAAAGGAATTTCTCTTCTGGCTTCCCATCACTAAATACCAGCCAGAGCAGAAAGGCAATTATTTGAAGAGCAGTTTTAGGGCATGGAAGTGCATCCCCCATTGCCCCTCCACTCCTGCTGTGAGCAGCAGGATGAGTGAGATGATCCTCCTCTACTCTGCTCTGCTGAGACCTCACCTGTTGCACTGCCCCCAACACAAGGACATGGAGGGTCCCAGAGCCCTGGCACTGGCTCCCCAGAGAGGTTGTGGAGTCTCTTTCTCTGCAGACTTTCCAGCCCTGTCTGTATGTGTTCCTGTGTGACTTTGCACTAGATTCTCTGGTCCTGCTCTGGCAAGGACTGGAAGATCTCCAGAGTTCCCTTCCAACCCCTAACATCCTGTGACCCTCTGACGTCAGACTGTTGGAGAAGGTACAGAGGAAGCCATGGAGATGATCAGAGGGTTGAAGAACCTCTCCTGTGGGGGCAGGCTTCAGGAGTTGGAGCTGTTCAGCCCACAGAAAAGGAGGCTCCAGGGAGACCTTAGAGCAGCCTTCCAGTACCTGAAGGAGGCTACAGGAGAGCTGGGGAGGGATTTGGACAAGGGCTGGGAGTGACGGAATGAGGGTGTGCTGGTTTGAGGCTAATTGGAATATTTTAATGGAGAAAAATATACTATAGGCTGTGACAAGGAAACAATGGTGGTGTCTACTGCACTCATAGGCTTGNCTGTAACTATTCCTGTCTATAGTGTATATCTCTGCTTGTACATTGTGCTGAGCTGTAAATAGAGCTTCAGTCCTTAACTTCCAGCTGGCTGAGCTCTAGTCTGGGTCATTTTACAAAGTGTGGGGGGTGGGGAACTCCCAAACCATCACAGAGGGACGATGGCTTTGAGCTGGGAGAGGGAAGGTTGAGATTGGAGATGAGGAAGAAATTCTTGCCAGTGAGGGTGGGGAGACACTGGCATAGGTTGCCCAGGGAGGTTGTGGCTGCCCCCTCCCTGGAGGTGTTCAAGGCCAGGATGGAAGAGGTCTTTGAGCAACCTGGGCTGGTGGGAGGTGTCCCTGCCCATGGCATGGGGGTTGGAACTGGATAGTCTTTAAGGTCCATTCCAATCTAAACAATTCTATGATCTATGATCACCACCTTGGCCAGGATTTGTATCCTTCTTTCTTTTTACTGGGTTTAGGGAAGACTCCTGTTTGATGATGGACCATTCCTGGGGGCACAGGACTAGGTGGGCTGATGTCCTGGAGTTTCTTGCCTGTAGAGAGCCTGAAGCAGGGTCCCTGTGGTTGTCAGTCTCTTGGTGCTGGAAATTGTGAGCCTCAGGAGATTGGGGTTGGTGTCTTTCCTCCCTTTAAGCCTTTGCTCCTGGAGTGCAGTGAATTGCCAGGTGATCATCTTCATTTTCTTTGCTGAATGTTTTTAAGTTCTGTGTTTTCACAGTCATGGTTAAAAGGAAAACAAGACAAACCAAACCCAAAGAAGAAATACCATGAGATCTGCAAGCAAATAGAAATATTAACTCTTGCTAAAGCCCAGATGGCAGTGCAGAGCCACCAAAATGAAATGAGGAGATTTTGGGGAGCTTTGACAAGTGACTATGGAATTGTATCAGTTGGAAAAGCTGTCCTGCACCTGGGTAGGCACAATTCCAANTCCCTGCCTATGGCAGGGGGTTGGAACTAGATGATCCTTGAGGTCCCTTCCAACCTTACCATTCTATGACTCTATCTAAGATCACTGAGTCCAACCACTGACCTGACACCACCATGGCCATCAAACCATGTCCCATTCCAGATCACCACTTGGTTGGTTTTCCTTTTGGGATACTACAAAAGCAGCACATTTAAATACCCCACAGATAAAATGGCACTTGAGGTGCCTGCTGACCTTCCTATCCACCTTCCCTCTCTCCTCCACAGCCCAGGGCACTCCCAGGGTGGCTGCCGAGTCGCTATCTTGTTGATGTGCTCAGCAGCCATTTTTCACAGTCTGTTTTCTCCTTCTTCAGCCCCATTGCTTTCTGGGATGGACAGGATGGATGGGAAGGGATAGGACAGACCAACTTGGCCCCATCTGCACCTGAGGCACAGATCTCCTGCTCCAGCCTGGGTCAGCCCAGGTTAAACCTCACAGAGCGAGCTGGCCCGCAGGGAGATTTACAGCACCAAATCCCATCCTGACCCTGAAGATGGATATTCATATTTCACTCAACAGGGATATTTACCTACTTAGGAAACAAAAAAAAACCCAAACCAGCACAACACTAAGTGCTTTCTTCTCTCCCCAGGCCTGTTTTCGCCTGACAGTTTGTGTAATCCTAATCCCTTGGTGGGGCTAAGCCAGTGTCCGAGTGGGCAGGTGCCTGGCATGGGGTGGGAGGCAGGGTCTGAGGGGGCACCAGGGCTGGAGATGTTAAGTGAGGTGCCTGTGGCAGGGGAAGGAATGAAGGAGTTGGTGTAGTTAAGAGGGACCTGAATCACTCACACTGCTGCTGCCAAAAGTTACTTATGGACCATGAATTTAGGGGCACAAACTGAGGAACAGCTCAAGTCTGGTTCAGAAGAAGACCATGAGAGGGGTTAAAAAGGCTGGAGGATGCCAAAGTATTGGGGACTCTTCACTGGATCTTCCCCAGTATCATCCTCCCAAAAGGCTGAACTTCATAGTTTGTTTCATCATAGAATGGGTTGGGTTGGAAGGGACCTTAAAGATCACCCAGTGCCAAGCCCTGCCACAGGCAGGGACACCTCCCACTAGCCCAAGCTGCTCAAGGCCTCATCCAATCTGGCCTTGAACATCTCCAGGGAGGGGGCACCCACAACCTCCATGGGTAACCTGCTCCAGTGTCTCACCACACTCACTGCAAAGAATTTCTTCCTCATCTCCAGTCTCAGTCTCCCCTCTTCCTGCCCAGAGCCATTGTCCCTTGTCCTGTCACTCCCAGCCTTTGTCGAAAGTCCCTTCTCAGACTTGTCAAACTTCTAATTTGGAGAAGGGATGCCAAAGGAAGGAGGAACTGGTTTGTGTTTTCCCAAGAGAAGCTCAGTGCCTTGCACTCTTCCCCAGACAGTCAGGGTCGTGCTGCAGGTCCTGGTACATACAAACATCTCCTTGTTTTTCCTAGCCCTGAGCTGCTCTCGGGGCTTACAGGTCGGTGCTGAAGTTTGGGTTGGTAGCAAAAGAGTGACTCAGAGAACAAACCCAGGTTATGTTATCACAGGATTATGTAGAGTTTTAGATGAAAATCTTCTTTTAAATTCCTTGGGCCTTAGCCAGATGTCAGCTTCCCCTCCAAGCATCCACCCGATGGGGCTCAGCTGCCATAAGGCACCTCTCCAACAAAATGCCTTTTATGTGGGCAGAGAAGTCCAACCCTGAATGCCTCCAAGATACAAAAGAGCTCAGAGCAGCCCATGACTCTGCTTGAGAGCTCTCAGGCTGGAGGGACTTTCTTTTTTTTTTTCCTGTCTGGAAACCCATTAAAATCCTCCAGCTTGAAGGATTTGACTTCAGCCCCTAAATTGTTACTGGCGGCTGAAGGCTGAGCAGCAGCTGGTGGGCTGCTCGAGGGGCTTCAGCCCCTCATGCTTAATGCAGCAGCAGGCAGCCTGGAGCCAGGTTGTGTCCTTTCTCACTGGTTTCAAACCAGACAGCATCTTTCCTGCCTCTGGCAGTTCGAGAGCAGAGCCAAGGAGCAGAGGTGAGGGCTACCCTGCTGCAGAGAATCACAGAATGCATCATGCTGGAAGGGACCCTCCAAGGGCATCTTGCCCACCCCCCCTGCAGACTGAGTGTCTCCAGGGAACTAAAGGAGGCCACTCAGGGACACGTCAAGTTTGACCTTGAGTGTCTCCAGGGATGGGGCCTACACTACATCCCTAGGCAACCTGTTCCAGTATTTTACCATTCTCTTCGTGCAGAGCTTCCTCCTGATGTCCAACCTGAATCTGTCCTGCTCCAGCTTCAAACCACTGCCCCTCGCTCTCTCACCATGAGCCACTGCAAACAGTCCCTCCTCAGCCTTCCTGCAGGTCCCCTGCAGATAAATGCTGCTATGAGGTCCCCAGAGCCTTCTCTTCTCCAGGCTGAACAGCCCCAACTCTCTCAGCCTGTCTTTGTAGCAGAGGTACTCCAGTCCTTAAATCATCTTTGTAGTCCTCCTCTGGACCCACTCCAGTAGGTCCTTATTCTTCTTGTCTTGAGGGCCCCGGAGCTGGACAGATTATTGCAAGAATCTTCTTCCAAAATCAATCTGTTTATGACCATCCTCTTCCTCTGATCACCACCCATCTTCTGGAACTGAAGCCTTCTCTGGAGTCAATAAGCCCATGGGGACCACGAATAAATGCATTTTCTCTGAATTAAAGCAGGGCACCCAAAATTTCAGCTTTTGGTGGCAACCTTAGCTGATGTTGAGCTGAGTCTCAGTGCTGCCTGTTGTCAGCAGCCCCCATGCTATTGAATCCCTTAAAATGGTTTAATCTGGGAAACACTGACTTCCCACAGGGACAGATCCAGGTGACATTTTGCAGAGCCACTCCTGTTATTACAGAATCACAGAACTGTCAGGGTTGGAAGGGACCTCAAAGATCACCCAGCTCCAACCCCTCCTGCCATGGGCAGGGACACCTCACACTAGATCAGGTTGCTCAGAGCCACATCCAGCCTGGCCTTAAAGACCTCCAGGGATGAGGCTTCCACCACGTCTCTGGGCAATCTGTGCTAGTGTCTCACCACCCTCATGCTGAAGAACTTCTTCCTAAGATCTAATCTAAATCTCCCCTCCTTTAGCTTGGATCCATTCCCTCCAGTCCTATCACTTCCCAACACCCTAAAAAGTCCCTCCCCAGCTTTCTTGCAGCCCCCTTCAGACACTGGAAGGCCACCATGAGGTCTCCTTGGAGCCTCCTCTTCTCCAGACTGAACAGCCCCAACTCTCTCATAGAGGGACATATTCTGGCTGCACCTTTGAGACTGCCTTCAACTCAGCATCCCTTGACAAGCTGAGACCATCAGCTCTGCTGCCATCAGTGCTACAGAGCTAGGAAGTGCTAGAAAATCAAAATCTGTGCAGGGATGGGGACAAAAAGCAGTGTCCCAGCATCTCTGTAAGGTCTGAGATGTGTCAGACCAGGCACAGGGCAGCCGCAGTGTGGCCAGCAGGAGCAGGGAAGTGCTGGTGCACCTATACTGGGCTCTGTTGAGGTCACACCTGGAATCCTGGGTTCCGTTTTGGGCCCCTTGCTCACGAAGGACATGGAGGGGATGGCGCAGGTCCAGAGAAGGGCAACAAAGCTGGGGAAGGGTCTGGAGAACAAGGCTGGAGAGTAGCAGCTGAGGGAGCTGGGGGTGTTTAGCCTGGAGAAGAGGAGGCTGAGGGGAGACCTCACTGCCCTCTACAGCTCCCTGAGAGGAGATTGGAGTGAGGTGGGGTTGGGCTCTTTTCCCAAGTAGCAAGTAACAGAATAAGAGGAAATAGCCTCGGGGTGCACCAGGGGAGGCTTAGGTTGGACATGAGGAACAATTTCTTCCCCTAAAGTGTTGTCAAGACCTACAACAGGTTGCCCAGGGCAGTGGTGGAGTCCTTGTCCCTGGAGGAGTTTCAAAGCTGTGCAGATGTGGTGCTGAGGGCCGTGGTTTAGTGGTGACCTGGCAGTGCTGGGTTAACAGTTGGACTTGATCTTAGCTTTCTTTTCCAAGCAAAACAATCCTGTGATTCTGTGTAAAGCCATGGCTATTTTGGTGGGTGGAAAATGAGCTGGATCCTCAGCTCACTGGGGAGATGAAAATAACATCCCCTGAGGCTTTGCTTTGGGAAATGTTTAGAATATTTTCAGAGAAGAAGAAAAAAAAAAANGTTCTGGTGGAAGGTGTCCCTGCCTATGGCAGGGGATTGGAGCTGGATGATCTTCGAGGTCCCTTCCAACCTAAACCATTCTATGATTCTATGATCTCAGTGCTCCAAAATCACCTCTGACCATGCAGAATTCAGTGTGTGATTAACAGCACAAGAAGAGCGAGCTGCAGAGGACAGGGGATCCACTTTCTGTGGACTGGCAGAGCTTGGGGTTCAGGTGGCCACAGTGGGGATATGTGGTGCCCCTGACCCTGGCAGCAGCCCCAGGACATGCAGGGGACTCATGGGCAGTTGCCAGTTTGGGCAGTGGTAGAACACCTCTCCCTCTTGTCCTGTGGGACCCTCAGCCCTGAGTTTCTCATGAGCATCATTCATTATTGAGAGTGTTTCCAAGTCTAATGGTACAGGATTGCTCCCAAATGATGTCCACTGGTGTGAGGCTGCAGTAAACCTCAATGAACTTTCTTACAGCTTGAGCCAGTGGCCACAGCCACAGCCATGGGCTGCTCCTGACTCAACTCTGCTCCTTCTCTCTCTTTCTCTCTATCTCTCTATATATACATCTAATCTATCTCTATCTATCTATCTATCTATCTCTATCTATCTATATCTATCTATCTACCTACCTATCTATCTGTCTGTCTATCTATCTATTTATCTATCTATCTATCTCTATCTATCCATCTATCTATCTTGCCATACTCCATTGCTGGCCTTCCCACCCTCCATCACTATCCTCTGCAGCCTCCATAGTCCCCCTCTCCATCATTCTCCATCCCATCCTCCATCATCTCAATCATTCTCCTTCCCATCCTTCATGTTTATAAAGCTGTGCAGGGTGAGTGCCAAGAGGCTGGAGCCAGGCTCTGCTGGGTGATGCCCGATGGCAGGACAAGGGGCAGTGGGTGGGAGTTTAGGCATAGGAAGTTCCAGGGAAATGTGAGTAGGATTTTTTTCCCTGTGAGGGTGACAGAATCCTGGAACAGGCTGCCCATGGCGGGTTGTAGAGTCTCCTTCTCTGGAAATATTGAAGACCTGCCTGGATGTGTTCCTGTGTGACCTGGTACAGGCGACCCTGCTCTGGCAGGGGGGTTGGTCTGGATGAGCCTTTGAGGTCCCTTCCAATCTCTAACATTCTCTGATTCTGTGATTCTTACGTTCAAGTCTATGCCCCATTACCTCTTGTCCTGTCTCTGGGATGTGCTATGGCTGTGTTCCGTGGAGCTCTTTTGATGCCCTCTATCTGTCTGTCTGTCTGTCCATCTATCTTCCTACCTATCTACCTATCTATCTATCATCCATCTACCCATCTATCCTATTTATCTATCCTATCTATCATCTATCTATCCTATCATCTATCTATCCTATCTGTCT
>WBNM01019643.1:42993-54701 GCA_013399055.1 Ramphastos sulfuratus
CATCCCCTTGCCTCAGCAGCCTATTTTGGGACCCATAAGCAGCACGTTCCGCCTCGGCTCTAATAATATCCTGCCCAGCCTCTTTGAGTGCTTAAGCTGCAGTTTAGTGCTGGGCTGGTGCCAAACAAGCCTCCAGCAGGATGAGGATGAGGATGGTTTGGTAGCTGGTTGGGATTGCCAGCCCAAATGGATCTTCAGGAGGTGTCCAGGCTCCTCAGGACCCTGCAGACCAGGCAGGGCTGAGTGAGCACAGGAGGTTCTGCTCTCTGCTCCCTAGCTCTTGCCACTGGTGGCACAGCATCCCATGGGATTAGGATTGATGATGTGGTGCAAGAGGGCTGAACTTTAATATATATCTGTAATTTCTTCCTCAAACAGCTACTTTTACTCTCCAGGGACAGCAAAATGAAGTGCAAACTCCAAAGTGGCTTGGATTTTGTCAGCATCAGGCAGCAGTCTGAAGCTGAGTGTGGGCAGATGGGAAAGTGCAGGTTCCCCACCATATCCCAAACACTGGGCATTGGTGACATCACCAGTGAGGTACAGGGCAATGCTTCCCTGACAGTGCCACCATAGCCATGGCCATGTCACACAGCATGACCCCTGCACATGGGCTCCTGACTGAAACTCAAACTCAGCCCAGTCCCTTTCCTGGGGAGGCAGGAATCTGCCCTCTGTTTTATCAGTGGGACCTTGCATGTGTCGGCTTGGGGCCTTATTTACATTTTTACAGGAGCTCTGCTGGTTGCTCCTTGGCCAGCTGGTCCAGCTGTGGGCCCTGGGCTGGCAAGGGCAATGCTGCAACCTAGGGCAGTTCCATAGAATCATAGAATGGTTTGAGTTGGAAGGGACCTCCAAAAGTCCAACCCCCTCTGCAGTCAGCAGGGACATCCTCACCTAGACCAGGTGTCCCAGAGCTCTGTTGAGCCTCACCATGAATACAATCACCACCAATTAAGATCATCAAGTCCAACCATAACCAAACTACCATGACCACTAAACTATATCCTGAAGTGGCACATCTACAGCTTCTCGAACACCTCCAGGGATGGTGACTTCACCTCCCTGGGCAGCCTGTTCCAATGCCTCACCACTCTCTCAGTAAAGTTCTTCCTAACATCCAGTCTAAACCTCCCCTGGTACAACTTAAACCCATTTCCTCTTCTCCTAATGCTAGTTACTGCTACTACTGCTGCTGCTCTTACTGTGAAAACCAGAATATGACAGCTGCAAACTGCTGAGTTTAAAATCCAAACTACAAGTCTCCATCACAGGAATCTCTTCCTGTCTTCTGCATAAAGCAAGAAAAGAAATGGAAGATTTTTATCTGAGTTTATTCTGTCTAGAAATTAGAATCTTCAGGGATGGGACCTCGAACACCACCCTGGGCAACTTGTTTGCAGTGTTCCACCACCTTCGTGGTGCAGAACTTGTTCCTCACATCCAATCTAAATCTGTGGGGTGCCAATCCCCTGCCCTGGGCTCGAATTGGGGTTGTCACCAGCTTTGTGTGTGTCCCCCCCCCGCCCTTGCCCAGCAAATGAGCTGCTTCATGTCAACATATTTCATAACGAGGCAACTTCACTTCTGCAGGTGGCTCGAGCAGGGCCCAGCATCTGATTATTAAAAATGCTGCTGGAAGCCAGCCCACAACCTACTTAGGCATTAATCTTTCCTGACAGATGCTGACGAGGAACGGCTCTGGCAGCCGGGAGCGGCTCCCCTGCCCGGCGCACTTCATCCCTTAAAAGCTGGGTATTATGCCCATCGCCACCCGCAGGAGCTGCTGCCTGCTGCCACATCGCTGGGTGACGCTGAGCTGGGCAGCACAGGCATCCCATCTGGGAGCTGCAGCCTGACCCATGGCTACCGGTGATGGAGATGGGCAGGCTGGCAGCAAGCTGCAGGAGCTGCTGCTGGCACTGGGAGGTTTGGAGTCGCAGCGGCGCTGGCGGGGGGGGGGGGTGTTCTGGTTTTCGTCACACAGATATGGGCAGGGTCATGGAAAGCTAAGCAGTTCATGGGTTTCATTCATCACTCTGGCAAAAAGGAGGCTGGGGAGAGACCTTCTCACTCTTTACAGCTCTCTGAGAGGAGGTTGGAGCAAGGTGGGGGTTGGTCTGTTCTCCCAGGTAACAAGGGACAGAACAAGAGCCTCAAGTTGCACCAGGGGAGGGTTAGTTTGGATATCAGAAGGGATTTCACTGAAGGAGTTCTCAGACACTGGCACAGGCTGCCCAGGGAGGTGGCTGAATGCCCATCCCTGGGGGTGTTTCAAAGAGGCAGAGATGTGGTGGTGAGGGACATAGTTTAGTCCCAGCCTTGGCAGTTAGGGAAGGGTTGGACTGAATCATCTTCAAGGTCTTTTTCCATCAAAACAATTCCATAGTTCTATGATTCTATTTTTTTTTTAAGGAAGGAAAGAAAAGATAAACTCAATTTCTGTTCCCAAGTCAGACACTCTCCCACCAGCTGTCTCAGAAGGAATTTACACTTTTTCTGTGCTGACATTTCCTCACCAAATGTACCCCAGCAAAATGCAAAGAAGTCATCCAGGTCCTGAAATGAAGCATTTCACCTGATTTGGTTGCCCTTTTCTCATCCCAAGACAAACTGAACTGTTTCTATCTCCATTTCCCCCCAAAGAAACTCATTTCCTGATGTTTTTCTTGGCTCATGGCCTGGAGAAACCCATCCTGGTTGCTGCTTTCCTGTCAGCTCCCCATGGCATGTATTTGGGGTACAAATATAATAAATGAGCAGCCCAGAAATCACCCAGATAGGATAAAAATAGCTATTTCTGATGCTCACCAGAACATTTTGAGTGTCTGAGACCTTTTAGCAGCCCAAATCAGCTACTGTCAGACTGAATAAAACCCTGGGAATATCATTTCAGCATCTCAGTGGAGCTGTGGCTCCTTCTGGAGCAGAAACTGGTGGAAACTCTCCAGCACCTGAGTGGGCATGAGCTGCACACCTGGTTGTGGGTGCTCACATGAAGGCATAAGCATGGGGTCACCATTCTCCCCCTCCCTCCTGTGGCCTGAGGCCTGATAAAAAGCTAAAAACCCCAAAGGAAACCATGCAGGTGGCAAGAATCATGCTTGCTGGGCTCTGGTTGTGGGGGCAATGGTATCCAGGGATGTGACCAAGGTCACTGGGGGAGTCAGTGTCAGGATCAGTGCCATCACTATGAGCAGCTTCCCACTGCCAGGAAAGCAAATATGAGGAACCCAGCCTGGCTCTGGCACCTTGGTGGAGCTTTTCTAGCCCCAGCTGGGGAGTGAATAGGGAAAGGCAGATCCTCTTGCCCAGCTCCCAAGGCCCCTAGGTGGAATATTGAAACAGGTTGTCCAGGGAGGTGGTGGATATTCAAGGTCAGGTTTGATTGAGCAACCTGATGTAGTTGGGGATGTCCCTGCTGACTGCAGGGGAGTTGGACTAGGTGACCTCTAGAGGCAGAGACCTCCCAACCCAGTGCATTCTCTGACTGATTCTATGGCAGCATGGCCACGTCCACTCACCCAGCTCCCTCTGCCAGAAAGAACAATGACCATGAAGCAAAATCTGAGGTCTCAAATGCTCATCACCACCTTTTTGCTGCCTCTGGACTATTTTTAGCACCCTGCTGCTGGGAGGATGGCAACAAGCCAAGGTGACACACAGTGAGGCCAGCTCCATGCGCAGTCCAAGGGCTGCTCATGCTGCTGGGCACCCATGGGTGCTGTAGAAGACTTAGTGGAGGCTTGGGAGGCAGCGGTGCTGGCAGGGGCAGGTGGCCTTGGTGGGGTGCAGCAGGCGCCAGCCAGCCCCTGTTTATCAGCTGGGCAGACAGAGCAGGACCACTGTGTACCCAGGCCTTATCAGGCCTTGGGGAACTTCCCCTCCCTCCAGCCAGCAGCTTGCTGGCTGTGGTTCTTCTACCCAAGCCCTTCACCCAACACCCACGTAACGGCACAGGTCACCCCCACCCCCTGGGCTGAACTTTTCCACAGGTGAGAGCACATGAAGCCCTTTTTTCCTGCTCCCCTCAGGATTGCCATGAGGTTCTTCAGCCTCAGCATCACCTACACAAGGCTTTTCATGGAGAAATGATGAATTCAAACCCAGAGTGATGTTGGTGGAGATCCCAGCCCAGCCCCTCACCATGGCAGGGTCTGGCAGCTCCTGCAGGATATCCTGTGGCCCCAGCCGGATCTGGGAACAATGCACGGGGCAGCCACCACCATCTGGCCAGGGCAAGAGGTGATGTTTCCTTCCCATCTCTGCTTCAGCCCCTCCCCCAGGGGAACACCTGAGAAGCTCCTTCAGCATCCAGATTTCCACCCAGAGCCCCCACTTTAGCTGTCAGAGGCTGCTTTCCCTCCCTCCTGCATTGTTCTAACCCAATTGCAATCAATTTGGAGGAGGCTTCGTCCTCCACCACTCACTGCCAGGAAGGTAGCATCTGCCTGGTATTTCCCTGTTTGCCACAAGCCTGCAGGTGCTGAGCAACCCAGGACCATTGCTTCCATCTCCCTAGGGTATTCCTGTCATTCTTTTGGGCCATGCCTGTGTCCTTCCCACTGCAGCTCCATCCAGAATTGGAAAACCACTGATTTGCCTCCAGTTTCTTCAGCCCATTTTCCTCTCACACAGAATGACAGAATGTCAGGGGCTGGAAGGGACCTTGAAAGCTCATCCAGTCCAACCCCCCTGTCAGAGCAGGATTACCTAGAGCAGGTTACACAGGAACACATCCAGGTGGGTCTTGAATATCTCCAGAGAGGGAGACTCCACAATGCCCCTGGGCAGCCTTTCTCCATTGCTGTGTGCCAGGCAGTCACTGAGGGTGGTTACAGCACCAAAGAAATGCCCTGGGAGGTTTGGGAAGGAGCATTTCTCCATGAAGGAGCAGGCAAATGGCAGCCTCAATGCCTTTTCCAGGTGAACCAGATGATGTTGGGGTGAGCATGGAGCTGCCTTAGATCCAGTTTCAGTCTTCTCTGCAAAGCACTGAGGGACTTCTGAAGTGTGGGTTGCACAGCCCACAGAGGAGCAGCATCTTCCAAGGCAAAACTACACAAGCAGATGAATCAACACAGTAAGAAAAATTAGTAAACCCATCTTTATTTTTGCCCACCTTCCACAGCCTTGGCTGTGGCCATTCCAGCATACCAGACCGCCCCATCCCCAGCAGCAGGAGAATCACAGAACCTTAGAGGTTGGAAGGGACCTCCAGAGATCAAGTCCAACTCTCTGCCAAAGCAAGGTCACTCAAAGTAGTCCACACAGAAGTGCATCTGGGTGGGTTTGGAAAGTCTCCAGAGAAGGAGACTCCACAACTCTCTGGGCAGCCTACTCCAGGGCTCTGTCACCCTCACTGTAAAGAAGTTTCTCCTCATGTTGAGGTGAAACCTTCTGCGTTCCAGTTTGTAGCTGTTGATCTTTGTCTTATTGCTGCTGACCAGCGAAAAGAGATTGGCCTCAGCCACTTGATCCCCACCTCTCAGGTATTTGTACACACTGGTGAGATCTCCTCTCAGTCTTCTCCAGACTAAACAGCTTCAGGGCTCTCAGTCTCTCTTTGCAGGGGAGATGCTCAAGTCCCTCAGTTGTCCTCATGGGTTCTCTCCAGCAGGTCCCTGTCTCTCCTGAACTGGGGAGTCCAAAACTGGCCACAGTATTGCAGGTGTGGTCTCCCCAGAGCAGACTAGAGGGGGAAAAGAACCTCCCTAGCCCTGCTGGCCACACTTTCCTGATGCACCCAAGGATGCCATTGGTTTTCTTGGACACAAGGGCACGTTGCTGAGCCATGCAGAACTTGCTGCTCGCCAGGACTCTAAGGTCATTCTCCGCAGAGCTGCTTTCCAGCAGGGCACCTCCAACCTGTAAAAGCGGTGATCAGCTCTGGTGGAACTTCAAACGGTTAAGAGGCATTTTGTCCATCAGCTCTCGTGTGGTGAGGGCTCTCCCTGCTGCAGAGCACTGGTTTTACAGACTCCAGCTTCTGCATCCTCACCGTCTGCCCTGGCTTCTGCAGCCCCAGAGGCATTCCTGCCTGCCACTGCTCAAAATAAATTAGAGTCGTGAATGGCCACATAGGCTCTCCTTGAGGAAAATCACCATGCAGCCCCAGCTCCTGGAAAAAGCCAAGTCAGACATTTGTGATGACCTCGTGAAGCCCAAGCATTTCAGATCACCTTGAAACTGCACTTTCACTGGTCAGAGGCAGCTCTTGCCTGGTTCTAGTCCATCACACATGCTTCTCGAACACCTCCAGGGATGGTAACTCCACCACCTCCTTGGGCAGCTTGTTCCAATGCCTGCAAATTAAGCACTTGGAGCAAAAAGTAGATCCAAAATATATCCTCACCAGGGTAGGAAGGGCATCAACAGCAGCTCCACACTTCTGTGGCTTCTGTGAGCATAAATGAGCTCTGCCAGTCTCTGCCCTTCCCCATGAGCATGTGTACACACACATGCAGGGCTTGGCCCTGTAAGAACAGAGTTTGTGAGCTCTGAAGCTTTGGGGTTTATTTCATTCTGCTGTTGGCCTACGGCAACAAAACCCTCAGAAGTCCTGATCTAGGTTTTTTTGGCAGAGAGAGGAGGTTTGCTGCTGGCTGCTTCACTTCTGCCGGTGCATGCTGCCACCTTCAGCATCTCACAGGAGGAGCCAGCCCTGCCTGCAGCCCAGCTGGCCTCAGCTCTTGTCTGCTCCAGCTGCAAGAACAGGCTCTTCAGCTTCTCCTGTCTGCCTCCCAACAATCTTTGTTGATGGCATGTTAGTGCAATCATTAATGAAGAAATGCCACCAGGCTGCACCCCCAGCAGCGTGGGCAGCAGGGACAAGGAGGGGATTCTGCCCCTCTGCTTTGCTCTGCTCTGCTCTGCTGAGACCCCCCCCTGCAGTGCTGGAGGCAGCTCTGGAGTCCTTAGCTCAGCACAGCACAGACAGGGACCTGTTGGAGTCGGGCAGAGGAGGCCACAGCAATGCTGGGAGAGCTGGAAGGGATCTGCTGTGAGACCAGGCTGAGAGAGTTGGGCTTGTTCAGCCTCGAGAAGAAAAGGCTCCAGGGAGACCTTCTGGTGGCCTTTCAGTGCTTCAAGGTGGCTCTAAGAAAGCTGGGGACAGACTTTTGAGCAAGGCCTGTTGTGACAGGACAAGGAGTGATGGTTTGAACTGAAAGAGGGAGATTCAGAGTGGAGAGAAGGGAGAAATGTTTGACACTGAGGGTGGTGAGAGCTTGGCCCAGGTTGCCCAGAGAGGTGGCAGATGCCCCATCCCTGGAACCACTTCAGGTCAGGTTGTCTGGGGCTGTGAGCAACCTGCTGTAACTGCAGATGTCCCTGTTGACTGCAGGGGGGTCGGACTGGGTGAGCTGTAAAGGTCCCTTCCAACCCAAACCACCCTGTGAGTCTATCATCCTGTGATGTACACCTGAGCACACACCGGCTGGGGAGGAGTACTGAGAGCAGCCAGTGGCTGAGGAGTGACAGGAGCTGGGTGATGGCAGCTGCTTGCTGGTGTCCCAGCTGAGAGCTGATGGGTAGAGAACACAGCACAGCCATGGAACAAATCACAGAATCATAGAATTGTCAGGGCTGGAAGGGACCCCAAGGATCATCCAGCTCCAACCCCCCTGCTGTGGGCAGAGACACCTCATACTAGCTCAGGCTGCTCAGAGCCACATCCAGCCTGGCCTTAAAGACCTCCAGGGATAAGACCATGAAATCTCAAGCAGATAAATGTGACATTACTGTAGTAGTATTACATATTTAGATCTCCTACATCTGCCAAGCAATGTAATGTGTTATCTGTGGAGCAGACTGAGTGGTGTTTGTAGCAAGGGAGCACAGATGATGGTGTGAGACAGACATGCTGTGCCCACAAACCCAACAGCCCTGCACCTATACTGATCAGTACTCAAAGGGTGGGTGTCAGGAGGATGGCACCAGGCTTTTTGCAGTGGTGACCAGAGACAAGACAAGAGGTAACAGGCACAAACTGGAACATAAGAAGTTCCATCTCAACATGAGGAGGAACTACTTTACATTGAGGGTGGCAGAGCTCTGGAGCAGGTTGCCCAGAGAGGAGGTGGAGCTTCCATCTCTGGAGACTTTCAAGGCCCACCTGGCTGTGTTCCTGTATGATGCTGCCTTGGCAGTGGGGTTGGACTCAGTCTTCAGAGGTCCCTTCCAATCCCACCATTCTGGGACTCTGTTATTCTGAAGCCTCCCTATTCCCACCATCACTCCACTGACTCCACAACCTTGGGATCAAGCCATGGGACACCAGAGCTCTGTTTCCCAGTGCAGGCTTGAACCACCTGCTTTTCGAAGATACCTGCTTTGTGCAGCAGGTAGTGGCTGGAAATAAATTTCAGCTCCCTTTTCAGGCACCAAGAGCAGCTCCTGAGGGTGGGAAATCACTGACAGGCTGGGATCCAGCATCCCTCCTCCCTGGCAATGTTCCACGCTGCTGCTGCTGTTAATCACAGCTGCAGTAATGAACCTAATGGTCTGGGATCTCTTCTAATTACATCTTGCCCAAACACAGGTCTGCCTCTGCCTTTGCTGAAGGAATTTAGTGTGAGTGAGTCAAGTGGTCTTTGGTTTGCAGGGTGTTCTGAGCTAAGTCTGTGCTTCCCCTGGGCAGCAGGACAGCCATAATCACAGAACAGCTCAAGGCAGACTTGAATCTGTGTCAGGTTTTTCATAGAATGATTTGCAAGAAGTAGTTCAAGCTTGGATATCTGATGAAAGCCCAGAGCCCTCTGCAGCTCCTTGCAGCCATAGCCTTGGGGAGCACAGAGCCACCTTGATGCAAGAATCACTTGGGGTCAGGAAACTTACTCCTCTTCAACAGCCCCAAGCTTGGCTGTGGGGTGTGTTTGCTCTGCTAACAGCTGGCACTCAGCTTTTCTAAACCAAAGTTAAATAAGCTCCATTTTCCTTTAGACACCAGCCCTGGGACATAGGAACTTCAGGCAGGGCAAATGTAGGATCCTGCATCTAGGGAGCAATAACCCCCTGCACCAGTACAAGTTGGGAGCTGACCTGCTGGAAAGCAGCTCTGTGGAAAAACATCCAGGAGTGCTGGTGGACAACAGCATGACCAAGCACCAGCAATTTGCCCTTGTGGCCAAGAGGGCCAAAGGTATCCTGGGATGCATCAAGAAGAGTGTGACCAGCAGGTCAAGGGAAGTTCTTCTCCTCTACTCTGTCCTAGTGAGGACTCATCAGGTCCATTTCTGGGCTCCCCAGTTCAAGGACAAGGAACTGCTTAAGAGAACAGTAGCAAAGGGCTACAAAGATGATTAGGGGACTGGAACATCTCCTGTGTCTCATGATGAAAGGCTGAGGGACTTGAGGATTTTTAGCATGGAGAAGAGAGGGTAGAGGGGGGATCTCATCAATGCTGATCAATACTTACAGGGTGAGTGTCAGGAGGATGGCACCAGACTTTTTTCAGTGGTGCCCAGCCACAGGATGTGGGTTAATGGACAGAAAATTGAACATAGGAAGTTCCATCTAAACATGAGCAGGAGCTTCTTTGCATTGAGGGTGATGGAGCACCAGAACAACAGCCTGGAGCAGAATGGAGCAGGTGGTGGAGTTTCTATGCCTGAAGTTATCCAAAGCCTGCCTGAAGACTGTCCTGTGCAACCTGCTCTGGTGGATCTTTAAGGTCCCTTCCAACCCAAGCCATTCTAAGATCCTGTGGTGAGGGTGAGGAGAGGAGGCATGTAGGGATGGTGTAACAGAGTCTAACCACCAGCCCAAGGAAATGCCTCTCTCTAGCTGCTCTAACTTCACCCCACACTGGGTCCTGCCCTGTCTTCAGCTGATCTCTACATCTGTTTACATTGTGGCTGGAGCCGTTCAGCGATGCTTAGCCACCCAGCACCCCAGCACCACCTCTAGCCCAAAGGAAAAGGTGCAGAGCAGAGCCAAAATAGAGAACAGAGAGAGGAAGTGGCCTTGGCATGCTGTTGGGTTTAGTTGCATTGCTGAGTGGGTGAGTGGTGACAAGAGTCCCAAAGATGAGGTCCCCACCAGCCCAGTGCTTCCTCAGCAGCATGGCAAATGGCTGGCTTGAAGGGCAAGGATGCAATGCCCAGTGGCAGGTGAAGTTTTAGAGACGTGGGTGATGATACCAGAGGGGTTTGATGCAGCCCCTCTCCCAGGTCTGGCAGCAGCCACAGGTTGAGCACCCTCAAAGCCAGCGGCACTGCCTGCGCCGTGGGCTGCTGTGCCCACGCCTGTGTTCCTGAGCCTGCCCTTTTTCCAATGCCGAAGCTGTAAGGAGTCAGAGAAAAACTCCCTGCTTGTGGTGTCTTCCCTGGGAGGTGTTTTACTTTCATCCCTGGCTCCAGGGTCGGCACTAGCAGGATGTTTTCAATAACAGCGTCAAGGCTCCATGCAGAAATCACTGGAGGGAGGAGGAGATTTGGTCTGGAGTCTGTGGGCTGGGTGCCAGACCCTACAGAAGTTTTCTTTGGAGGGGCCTGGACAAAGAGGGTTCCCAGATGGAACCAGTGACCAAGTCCTCTGAAGTTACTTCTGCCTCAATGTGGCTGGACACATCCCAGCAGACATGCTGATGTGTAATACAGTGGAGTACTGGAGGAGTACTGCCTCCCGTGATGGATTCCTCTGTTCAAGAGACGCAAGGAACTACTGGAACCCAGCAGGGGCTACAAAGATGCTGAGGGGCCTGGAGCATCTCTGTGAGGAGCAAAGGCTGAGAGCCCTGGGGCTGAGAGCCTGCAGAACAGCAGCCCCAGAGGGGATCTGAGCAATGCTCAGCAAGAGCTAAAGGAGCTGTGAGGGACAAGAGGGTGGGGCCACACTATTGTCAGTGGTGCCCAGGGACAGGTCAAGGGACAATGGGCACAAACTGGAACCCAGGAGGTTCCATTGGAACAAGAGGAGGAACTTGTTTGGTGTGAGGGTGCTGGAACTGTGGAGCAGGCTGCCCAGAGAGGTTGTGGAGTCTCCTTCTCTGGAAAGATTCCAAACCTGTCTGGATATTGTGATCCTGGGCAAACCGCTTTAGCAGGAGGAGTGGACTAGATGATCCCCAGGGGTCCTTTCCAACCCCACCATGCTGGGATTCTGTGACATATCGAGACACTGCAGCAAGTGCATTAAATCCCAGTTCAACCCCCTGGCCAGCTGGGTAGATGAGGGAGGGATTTGTGCACGGAATTGGAATAGAATATGAGAAAAACAGTGAATAAAACATTGAGATAGAAAGATACCAATGCTTTGCCTCCAAACTGAGGAAAGCTTTACTCTGAGTTTCACGGAGTGCTCTGACCGTCCTGTTGTGTCTGAGCCCAGGCTGAGCTTTTGATTCAGAAAGAAAGAATCGGACCTCAATAAAATGTGAGCGAACACTTTCAGTGCTGAAATAATCCCTTCTTTACGGCTGGTCGGAGATCAGTCCGGACTCGACCTGGCTCTTCCGTCCCGCGGGGCTCAGCAGAGGGCGGCTCCTTGGCCAAGCGCCCGCCGAGACCTGGGGACCCGGTACCCCCGGAGCCAGGCGAGGCTGCAGCAGAGCCCCGGCAGCGCCCCGAGATGCCGCCAGGGGGCGCCACAATGCAGCCGCGCCGCGGGGAGCCGCGGACCGCGGGGCGGGGAGGGAGTTTGATTGGGGTTTAACGGCTTTTTAATTGCGCTTAATTAATGTACGCCCCCCCCCCCCCCCCCCCCCC
>WBNM01019644.1:0-11855 GCA_013399055.1 Ramphastos sulfuratus
TAAACCTTCCTTGATGCAACTTAAGGTCGCAGGGCATCTGCCACCTTTCTGGGCAACATAGGTCAATGTCTCACCCCCCCTCAGTGTAAAAAAATTCTTCCTTCTCTCTAGTATAAATCTCACTCATTTAGTCTAAAACCATCACCCCTTGTCCCATCCTCATCTTTCTTATCAGCCTACTTACGTACTAAAAGGGCACAAGAAGGTCTTCCTGAATTATTCTGTTCTCCAGGCTGAACAGCCACAACTGTCTCATCCTGTCCTCACAGCAGAGAACTTCCAGACCTCACACCATTTTTGTGGTGTCCTCTGAATCTGTGTCAATAAGGGGTACCATGAATCATCTGGGTTGCCTCAAAGTATCCGGATCATCCTCCTAAGGCTGGTTTTGTAGAACCTTTAGGGAAAGGGAACCCTCTTGATGTCCTTTGGGTCAAGAAAAATGAAGGTCAGTCTGGGGAATGGAAGTGTATAGGCAGCTGAGAGCCTCATCATTCCTACTTCTCTTCTCGCCTCTCTCATGATTATGGGCAGGCCTTCCCCAGGCCAGGTAATAATGCACCCCCAGCTCACTGGGAGAGAGTCTGAATTCAGGGTGTGCTTAGCTTGTGAAGGCATGAGGGGTGCAGGATCTGGACATCAGCCTTTTGAAGATTCATGGGTTATGCAAAACAAGTGATGGGACTAGAAATGAATATGTGCACGTGGGTGAGGACTGGCAGGTGGTACCTGGGCAGCTGTGGAGGTGGTGGACATCTGTGCACCCAGGTTGTGAAGGAGGCAGAGAAAGGGCACAATATGCCTCCACAAGTGGAGAAGTGGAGCATTGATGAGTGGAGTCAGCGCAGAGTTTCCAATCCGGAAGAGTGAGGGTGGAGATTTCTGAACATGAGAGTTCCACCCAACGGCATTGGGAAGCACTGACTTGTCCTGCTGTCCTATCTAGGGGCATATCAAAAGACAGAATTATGAAGAGATGGAGAAGAAAGAAAGATTTCCCTTTTTTTTTTTGGATGGGGGGGGGGGGGGGGGTTGGCAAATTAATGAGAAATCAATCTGGCCTCAAAAATCCATTAATGGTGATAATGCACCGGTGACGTAGCAGGAGCAGGAGCAGCAGCAAAATCCAATAGCCCCAGTTAAAGTGGGGCTCTGACACATTCTGCAGCCACAGTAATTTGTGGGGGATCGTGTTGGGGGCAACAGATCCAGAAGAGCACAGCAACATCTTCTCTTCTCTCAAAGATGTCCTGGCTTCAGCTACGCTCATGCAAGAGTTTCTGAAGCCTTGCCCAGAGCACGATGATGTTGTGTAGGTACATTTCTGCGTGAGTCTATCTAACACAGAGTCATAGAATCATGGAATGGTTTGGGTCAGAAGAGGCCTTTAAGATCAGCAAGTCCAACTTTTAGCCCAAAGCTGCCAGGTCACCACTGAACCATGTCCCTCAGCATCACTTCTGAATGGCTTTGAAACATTTGCCACTCTGCCACTTCTCTGGACAGCCTGGTCTAGGCCTTGACAACCCTTGCATGGAAGAAATCATTCCTCATGTCCAACTTAAACCTTCCCTGGCACAACCTGAGGCTGTTTCCTCTTGTCCTATTGCTTGTTTCTTGAGGAACAGACCAACCCCCACCTCACTCCAACCTCCTTTTAGGGAGTTGTAGAGAGCCAGAAGTTCTCCCCTCAGCCTCCTTTTCTCCAAACTGAACAACCTCAGGTCCCTCAGCCACTCTGTACCATTCTCGTTCTCTAGACCCTTCACCAGCTTTGTTTTGTTGCTGACCCTCAGCCCTGCAGAGCCCTTAGCCAGGATGCCCCAGGCTAAACACAAGGTAGCGTCACGTAGTGACAGGACAAGGGACAATGGCTTCAAACTAGAGAAGAGCAGGTTTAGATTGGACATTAGGGGCAAGTTCTTTACTATGAGGGTGCTGGAACACTGGAACAGGTTGCCCAGGTTGGTGTTTGAGGCCCCTTCCCTGGAGATATTCAAGATGAGGCTGGACAGGGCTCTGAGCAACCTGATCTAGTTGAGGATGCCCCTGCTGACTGGGGAAAGGGGAGGTGGATGTTGGACTAGATGACCTTTGGAGGTCCCTTTCAGCCCAGACCATTCTGTGATTCTATGAGCTTCCACCCCTGTGCAGCACCTTCCACAGGATGCAAAGTTTTGGGACCATATGGATCATGTTCACCAGTACATGGGAACCCTGAGTGAGTCCTAGTGTGCCATAGCAGTGTCCTACAAGCAGACAAAAAGACCAAGACTTGGGCCAACAAGGTGTCCACCCTGATAACCATCAACCCCCACAAATCAGCATGACTGTGCCTACATGTCTTCACCTTCCATCCTCACTCCATACTGATGTACCTTTCCTCATTTGAGAAAAACTGCCTGTCAGCTCCATCCTAGACCCTTTACCTCCTCATTCCCCCAAGACCAAGGCTTGGGCAATAAGCTATCCACCTAGACCACCATCAATCCCCACAAACCATGGGAACTGACACTCCTCCATTCCCACATGGCCTCACCCTCCATCCTCACTCCATTACTGATGGACCTTTCCTCATGTGCTGAAAGCTGCCTGGCAGCTCCATCCTAGACCCATGGAGGTTCTCTCTTTCTCTCCTCCTTCCCCCAATCTCATTCTGCTCTCCCCACACCCCATCTCACCAGATGGCTGAGATTTATGAGCCAGACTTGCATTATGAGGTGAGTGACTTATCGGTCTGTCAGGGGGAGCGTTTTAAGACAGAATTATATGGGAGAGGGAAAAGATTTTTACCAAATTAATGAAAAATCAATCCAGCCTCAAAAATCCATTAATGGTCATAATGCACTGGTTACAGATAGAGAGATAGCGCAGAATCCAATAGTGCCTGTTAAATACCTCTCCTGGAATGGAGCGTCTGGGATATAACTCATTCATTAGGCTGCCCATGTTTACTTTTTAAAGTGACACCAATCTCTGTCCCTGCAGGACTCCAACTCCATGCAGCATTTATAAGCCACGTTCCCTCAGTGCCCATCTCTGAGGCCAAGATGGTCTCCACACTGGAGGAATTGATTCTCCATCCCCTTTTCTCCCCCTCTCTGGAGTAATCCCTGCTGAGATCAAGATGGTTTGACTCTGTTTCTATAGCTGATGGTTTCCACCCTTCGCTGAGTGCTGGCTTTGACCCCAAATCATAGAATCATAGACTGAAAGTCATAGAATACTAGAATTCCAGAATGCCAATACAGCAGGGGTTGGAAGGGACCTCTGGAGATCATCTAGTTCAACCCCACTGCTAAAGCAGGGCCATCCACAGCAGGTTGCTCAGGATCACTATGTCCAGGTGGGTTTGAAAGCCCTCCAGAGAAGGAGACTCCACAACCTCTCTGGGCAGCCTGGATCAGGGCTCCAGGACCCTCAGAGCAGATGGAATCTCCTGGGCTTCAGTTTGTGCCCATTGTTCCTTGGCCTATCACTGGGCACCACTTGAAAGAGCCCAGTCTCACCCTCATGACCTCCTCCCTTGCTGAGCATTGAGCGCATCCCCTTTTGGTCTGCTTTTCTCCAGAGTAAACAGCCCCAGGTCTCTCAGTCTCTCCTTGTAAGAGAGAGACTCCAGTTCCCTAATCATCTTTGTGGCCCTCTGTTGGACTTCTCCAGTAGTTCCCTGTCTCTCTTGAACTCAGGAGCTCAGAACTGGACACAGTAGCTCTCTTAAGGTCTGACCTGCAGCTGAATGTGTCTCCTCTCCACTTTCTAGGTTTTATCTTAGTGCTTGACTTAATCTAGCCTGAGATTAAATGGTCTCAAGTTGCACCGGAGGAGGTATAAATTGGATATTAGAAAAAATGTCTTTCCTGAAAGAGTGGTCAGGCATTGAAACAGGCTACCTAGGGAGGTGGTGGAGTCACTATCCTTGGAGAGATTCCAAACCCACCCAGATTTTAGCCTGTGCAACCTGTTCTGGGTGACCCTGTTTCAGCAGAGGGGTTGGACTAGAAGATCCCCAGAAGTCCTTTCCGACTCCCACCACTCAGCGATGCCATGAAACACCTCCAGATCCAGTTGTGTGCTGACATTCCACAGTGGAGCTCCACGTGTTGGATTTGTATCAGACATTGCTGCTGTTCTTCATCCAACCAGGAAAAATCTCTTCTTCTCCCTGTGACAGAAAAGTGCCGACCTTGGCTTGTCTACCAGCCAAAAGTAAGTCATAGATTTGGTGCTGCTGTGACCTCACCTCCTTTTGCCTTAACAGCCCTGGGATTCCTGCACTTGCCACTGATCCTCTCCTGATTTATGCTGAGCAGAGGTGGGATCAGGACCCAGCGTGTTTGGCTGCGATGCCTGGATAGAGTCAGCTACACACCTCGACCCTTCTAAATGTCATAATGCACCAGGGTTTTGTTTCCTTTAAATCTTTTAAAAAGCAATAAAAAGCCCTAGAACACTCCCAAGAACCAACCATCTAGCAAAGTGACAGCCTGTCAAAGCTGCCTCACCAAGAAACCCTGGTCCTAGCAAATTTTAAGCAGGAAAATTTATTCCTGTGTCGCTCATCTCTCCGAGTGAAAAACGGCCAAGGGCTCCTCTTTTGCATGAAGTCTTGAAACCACCACAGTGCTCAAACGAAGCAGATCGGCTTGAAACAGAACCATTCATCATCTGGAACAGGCAGCCATGACAAGTACCACCACCAAAAAAAAAAAAAAAGAAAAGAAAAGAAAAAACCCCAAACACTCAAAAACAAAACAAAGCAAAGAAAGAAAAAAAAAATGAAGTTGTGGGTTTTATCCAAGCTTAAATGATCCTGCCTATTAATATGACATGACAGGTTGCAGGGCTTGGCCAGGAAACAGCTTCACTGATACCTAACAGAGGTTTCCAGAAGAGTGGCTTTATTAGCTTGGTCGCCCCTGCTGCCACATACTTCTACATGAGGTTTCCCAATTCCAGCCCCCATCCAGGGAATTTTTTGGGGTGGATTTTGGTGACAGACACCTGATACCTATTGTCTGTAGTGAGTTTGTGTTGCGTTACCTTCTAATGGGTGCAATAGGAGAGGACGAGGGGTGGTGAGAAAGAAGATATGGAGGGGAGTATCTTTGAGCAGTTTTCCATCCCTGGGGTGTGAGGTGGGGATGGATTTTGCTGGAGATGGTTTGGGGTGAGCAGGTAGAGTCCAGACTGACTGTATTTTCTTTTACACTGCTTGTGCACACTTCCAGCTTGACTTCTGTTTGACAACACCTTGGGATGAACTCTTTGAGCTTCGAGGAGATGATCCTTGTAAAGCAACCAGCTGTTGTGAATCCCTTTTTTTTTTTCCCCCAAGAACATATCTCATGGGATTATTCCAAACAGTCTTAGGTCTTCTCTCTAGATGTCCTGGGCTTTGATCCTGCTTTTTGTCTTATTCTCTTCCCTCAAGACCCTGAATATTACTTCATGGTCACTGCAGCCAAAGGAAATATGCTCTCCACCTTCCTCAAGAGGAAAAGTACTCAGAAACTGTGGGTGCTTGTCCATCAACCAGACCTGAAACTTAGCCTTGGTTCAGGGAGGTAGAGACTAAACAAACCAGTTTTTGGTTGAAGTTCAGACTCCAGCTGTCCTGTTGAGGCAGGGAAGAAAGCCATGTCATCTCTGTTCTTGGTCTGTTTCAGGGCTACTTCACTCTTGCTGTAAAAGAGATTTTCCTCATGCTGAAGTGAAACTTCTTGGGTTCCAGTTTGTGCCCATCGCCCCTCATCCTGTCACAGTACACCAGTGAGAAGAGACTGGCTCTGTCTTCTTGACATCCATCCTTAAGGTATTTGTAAACACTGATCAGGTCTTTTCTTCAGGCTAAATAGCCCCAGGTCTTTCAGCCTTTCCTCATCAGAGAGATATTCCAGTCCTTCAATCATCCTTATAGTCTCCACTGGACTCTCTCCAGCAGGTCTGTCTGGCCTCACTAGGGCAGAGCAGAGGGGGAGGAGAACCTCCCTTCACCTGCTGACCATATTCTTCTTAATGAACCCAGGAGACCCTTGGCCTTCTTGCCCACAAGGGCACATTGCTCTCTCATGGTCAACTTACTGTCCACTAGGACCCCAAGATCTTTCTCCATGGGGCTGCTTTCCAGCAGGTCAAGTCCTGACTGTTACTGGTGTGTGGTGTTGTTCCTCCCCTGATGCAAGACTCTGCCCTTGGCCTGGTTGAACTCTCCACCCAACTCTCCAGCCTCTGCAGATCTCACTAAATGTCAACACAGCCAGACAGGGTGTCAGCCACTTCTCTCAGTTTTGTTTCATGGGCAGAGGTGGGACATTATCTCCTCCCACCCTGCTGGGACTGTGCCAGGTCCTCACACATGGACTCGTCACGTGTGACACTGTGGTGGCCACTTGCAGGACAGTTCCACAGGCTGCAGGCAGATGGGGATCAGGTTTTAGTTCAGAAATGCTGACAGGTAAGGAGCTTAGATCCAGCATCACCAGCAAGTGTAGCCTCTGGATTTTAATTCCCCCAGCAGTTTCAAATGCAAAAGAGAAAATGAGAAGAAAGCTTCATTTTCTTCCTAAGTCCTCTGCTCTCAGAGTGGGATTTAAAAGTTTGGATTCACAACTGTCTTTAAACATCAAATGCCCCAAAGATTGCTCTTGGTCCACCCAGTGTCAGTCACAGAACTCAAGAATCACAGAATCTCAGCATGATGAGGGTTCAAAGGGACCTGCTATAAAACACAGTCACCCACAGCAGATTGCCCAGGATCACAATGTCCCGGTGAGTTTGGAATGTCCCCAGAGAAGGAGACTCCACAACCTCTCTGGGCAGCCTCCTCCAGGGCTCTTCCATCCTCCAAGTGATGAAGCTTTTCTTTATATTTAGCTTAAACCTTCCGGGTTCTGGTTGTGCCCATTACTCCTTGCTCTGTCACTGGCCACCACTGAAAGAATCTGGCCCCACTTTCTTGCCCCCTACCCTTTACCTATGATCAACACTGAGAAGATTCCTTCTGAGGGCTGCTTTTCTCCAGGCTGAGGAGAAGATGAAAGGATTGCCATATTTCAGTCCATCTTTGTGTATACAAGAAAGCCTCTAGAAGTTCTCTGGAGCTGAGCAGCTGAGTATTTCTGGTCACTGTGTGCCATCCTCACCCAGCTGGTGCTGTGCAGAAGGTCAGTTGGGACTCCAGTGCATCATTGTGGCCTCCAAATCTATTCCCCTGTCAGCATTATTTCTTCCCTCGTGCAAGTCCCCTGCTAAAACCAGACCCCAGCTGTGCCTGACGTTGCACAAAACCCATCTCCCGGCCTTGGGAATTGTCCTGTCATGGTCACAAGAACCTGAAGGAGGGTGGCAGGGGATTTATCTCCTGTGGAGCTACGTGCAGTGGATCTGCAGTGACGTGGAGCTACCTTCAGCACATCCATGGTGACACTTTGTCCCTCAGGCAGTTGGGGCTGTCCCGTGTTTGCTGCCTCATGCGGTGACCTTCCACAACCCAACGTGTATGCAAGACTCTTTTGGGGACTTGCACAATGATGAAAAGCCCTAGTGGGGGCCTAACCACAAGTTTCCCCACTGTGATGTAATCTGTGGGTGCAGACACATTCCCAGCACCCCAAACACCCTGTTTTGCCTTTTGCCACAATGCCCTCAGCTGCTCCTCACAAGACTTCTGCTCTAGACCCTTTATCATCGTTGTGCCATCCACCGTCTCAATGTCCAACCCCACATAGAGGGCTTCAACCCCACATAGAGGCTTCATCAACTACAGGGCAGATCTTTCCCCTGGACTTCACAGCTCAGAGAGCCATAGGATCCTCCTCTATTTGTGACCTTCTCCTTCTCATTCCCAGACTTTGTGATCTCAAGGATTCCCTGGTTGCAATACGTTTTGGCCAGAATCTGGTATCTTGCCCTTGGCTGCTCTTTGTGGGGCAGAAATGCTGCTGGGAGAGGTAGACGGAGACCATCAGCACTGGGAATGGTGTCAGTGATGGGATTGCTTTTATGGTTCTTCTCTGCTGTGTCAAAGCACATCATGAAAAATCTCAGGCTAAGCTTTTGTTTTAACCCAAAATCTATACCTTGGGCTTAGCCACACCTGAGAAAACCTCTTAATTTTTTCTTTAAATAACAAATTGAGCATTTGCCAAGGCAAGAGGAGGAGAAAAAAAAAATCAAAACCATCTTCCTAAGGTCGTTGGGAAGCCAAGAAGTCCCCTGTTACAGAGTCGTGGTTTCAAACAACCTTTTTCCCAGCTAAAATAATTCCCTGGATCTAATTTAAGACATTTTGTGTGGAAGCTTAAAAAAAAAATTTAAAATTTAAATGGTGTCTCATGAAAGTCAAATCAAGTTGAGTCTTTTCTTTCTTTATTTTTTTTAACTTAAAGATTATTTTTTCCCCCTGTTACATTTCATACATTTTGGTGGTTCTCACTCAATGAAACCATGAACAAAGTCCTTTGGTGCAAAGTGAGATCCTTCTTGGCTGCTTTCATGCTGTGCTTAAATGTGAGAAGGAGATCCATATCCATATCTACATGTGCATGAGATACTTAAGATAAGTGCTTTCCTTGGCTTCAAATATTAATATTTAAGCTGACCCACCTCTACCATTCACCTCATTATTCATTTTTTGAGGATCTTCTCAATGGTTCTCAGTATGTAAGGGGTGGAGGTCAAGAGGATGGGCCCAGACTTTTGTCAGTAGTGCTCAGTGACAGGACAAGGGACAGTGGGCACAAACTCGAAGCAAGAAGGTTCCATTGGAACATGAGAAACTTCCTGATTGTAAGGGCAGAAGAGCAGTGGAGCAGGTTGCCCAGAGAGATTGTGGAGTCTCCTCTGGACAGATTCCAAACCCACCCAGATATTGTGATTCTGGGCAGCCTGCTGTGGGTTCCACTGCTTTAGCAGGGGAGTTGGGCTGAATGATCCCCAGAGGGCCATTTGAACCTCTGCCATAATGGGATTCTGTGATTCTGAGATGGGGAAACTGAGGCACACCTACATCATCAGGGATCCTGCTTACTCTTTTCCTCACTTTTCACTTTGGCTCTGGATTCTGGTCTCAAATCACCTTTGCTAGGACAAGCATCCTCCAGTGATGAGTTATATACTTGAGCATCCAGGGAGCATCACGAGGCAGAACCGTTCGATGACTGGTCCCACAAGAGGAGGTCCCCGTGGTTCCTGAGGTAATTTGTGAGCAATTGCTGAGCAGCCAAGCATTTAAATACTTTTTAGACTCAATTAAAAGGTTTGAGGAAATTGCTGGGTTTTGGAGTTGGAGCTTTTTGGGTTTGTTTTTTGTTATTTTCCCTTTTTTTTTTTTTTTTCCCCAACAGCCTTTTAAATACCACTAAGAAAGTCTTTATTCATTTCCTCTCATGTGATTGGCAGAGCAAGGATGCTTGAAAGCCTTGAGGTTACTCCCTGAGTCATTAATCCTGCTGGACACGAGCTTTGTTAGCAATATTTTCTTCTCCAGCTGGGTGAGATTTGACTGTCACTGAAAGCCTGGTGGATTGAGGCCCAAGTTTGGTCTCAATTTGAGGTAGCAAGCATTAAGATCATCAGCACACCACCAAGTCAGGCATGTCTTTATCTCTCCTAGTGAAGAAAAGCAGAGAGCTAAGGCATAAGGATGTTGTGACAGGACACATTTTCTTCTCTCTTCAAGCATTCTTGCCCTCTCTGTTGGGTAAAACACAAAGATTTGGGTAAGTCTGGATCTTAAGAAGAAGTTGTTCAGTACAAGGGTGATGGGACTCAAATAGGCTTCCCAAGGAGGTTGTGGATGCCTCCTCCCTGGGGGTGTTTGAGACCAAGCTGGATGAAGTCTTGAGCAGCTGAGCCTAGCTGGGAGGCATCCCTGCCCAGGGAGGTTGGACTAGATGATATCTAAGGTCTTTTCCAACCTAAGACATTTTATGATCCTATGATGATTCTGTGAACTCTTGGCTATCGGTTAGCAGCAAAAGAGATGTGTTTTGAAGAGCCCTTAAGATGGGGAATTTTATTCCAGTTGCTGGTTTAGCTGGCCTCATGAACTTGTGTCTTTCAACTGACTGCTTCAGTTTGCCTTCCAGACTGTCAGAGCCACAAAGGACATTTCATCTTCAGCATGTTTAACCTTTGGTTTCATGGAAATCTAAAGCTGAAGTGCTGCAATCCTGTTTACCAGTGGCAGAAGGCAGGACACGATGAGATCCTCACAGCAGCCAGGAGATTCTTGGTTGGCCAAGCCTCTCCTGGGCTGGAGAAGGAGTCAAAGTCTCCTCAGACCCATGTCAATCTGCCCTGGTGAATGAGGTTGCTCCTCTGGCATCAGTGTTTAAGCACCTGCCAAGTGGTGGGAGGATGTCCTGAATTCATCTTCACTTCCTTTCCATGACAACATATTTCCCTCTCAGGCTCATTTCTTGCACTTCTGGCATTTTGGGAGCATCTTTAGGAAAAGCAAAGCTTGCTCTTTCTCCTCCACCATTGCCATCATCCCAGTCAGCTCAGGATGTTGTCCGGAGCAATACTCATCATTGTCAGTACGGTCTTTGATGGCAGGGTTGACCAGGGTCAATATGGTCAGAATCCACCCCGGAATGTTTTACAGTGGCTGTGACAGATCGAATCAATCAGCCTATGAATGACTCATTACCACCAAGCACCAGTTGGGTTCTTCTGCATACCGTGGTGGTGGAAGATTGTGGGTAAAATTAATGTCACTTTTTTCCTGCTCCACCTCATTTCCACCTCAGCTCCCAACACCCCCCCCCCCCCATTTTAGATATTCATATTTCTGATGCCAAGCCTCAGAATGTGCCTCTAATGAGCCATCTGGGCTCCATAAGCTCTTAAGCAGCTCTAGACATGTCCACGTCAGAGAAGGCAACGCTGTGATAGCAGAGGTGAGCAGGACAGATTTTCTGAGGAGCTCATCTTGCACCGAGATGTCCCAAGACTTGGGCAGACGTCGGATTAGGTGCTTATTATCCTCCCCCAGTTATAGTAACTCATAATCCTGGGGTGATGGTTTTGACAGGTGGAGATGAGTGATTGGACCCATCCCTCCCACCTCTAAGACACTTCCAGCGGCTCAGTAGCAGACCAGACTCCCCATCATCCATCAGGGATGTCACCTCAACTCTACCCTGGGTTTAGCTTGCTCCCGATGATGTCCTTAAGGATCTGCTGCTGGACCATCTCTCTAACCTTCAAGTGAAGATAATAAACCCCTTTAACCCCACACCAAAGCATCTCCAGTGGGTTTCCAGCAGGGATAAAGAGGAGGGATCATATCTAGGCACTCTTTTCTCCTGGGGACACCAAGCCAGCAGCTCCTCAGATTTTTTTCTCTAGTGCAGCAACTGACTTGGCACTTTTGCATCTGTGTCCTAACAAAGGGGTGATTAATTTCCTCAGGCCACGCTGGGAACTTTACTAAAGAGAGAACAAGCACATCCTGAACTTGTCCCCATCTCCTCTACAGCAGGGCTGGGCTCCCCTCCTCTTCCCCCTCCTCGTTTTTCCCACTCTGCCTCCTCTCTCCTACTAAATTAATCTCCATTGCTCCAAAGGTCTCTCTCGCACACGCCGCTGACCCAAGCTCAAATTGATTTTTTTTTTCCTCCCTTACCCCTCACCTCCTGCTGCTTTCTGCCAGCAAAGCACAGAGAGGATTTTTGAAAATTATTTTTATTTTTTTTCTTCCCTACTAGCATTATTTTTATTTTTGGAGGCAGTAAACTTTGACCTTCTGGGCTCTGGGAAATAAAAAAATAAATTAAATTAATTTAGAAGTGTAAAATGAATTATTTCAAATGCAGGAACATGAAGGAACCTGAAGGGGGGCGGGG
>WBNM01019645.1:2175-77320 GCA_013399055.1 Ramphastos sulfuratus
CCCTCCCCTCCCCTTCCCTTCCCTTCCCTTCCCTTCCCTTCCCTTCCCTTCCCTTCCCACTTCAGACTGCTAGACACATGCAATCAGTCAGTCACATCAGCCCTAAGAACTAACCCAGTTGATGAAAGCCAAAACTTTCCTTTGAGGTAGTGAGAGCCCAGGGTTGAGCTATACTCTGTAATTTTGATTTCAAGCTTAATCCTTGTCCAACCTTGGTCACAATGACAATAATCCTCACAGAAACTGCTGCTGCCTGGCCAGTAACGGAAGCAGGAAGGGAGCAAACCATGCAGTCTTCTTCCTCAGATCAGGTAAATGGGATTATAAATAACTTTCTCACTTACAAACAGAGCCTTGGAAGTGTGAACATCACGAACTAAGAACGGGGTGAGTTCAATATTCAGCCAAGAGGAGAAGGTCAGACAAGCTTTGACAGCAGCAGAATCAGGCTGTGTAAGTTGCCCTCGTGATTATTGCTGTCTCAGGGAGAGCTCTGTGAGTTGTGAGGTGTGTGTAGACCCTCTCCCATGTCTGACATTTTCTCAAAAGCTGAAGAGCCCACAGAGATAGATCCCAAGGAGCCCTCTGGAGATGTTATGCTGAGGGATATGGTAGTGGTGGAACTGGCAGTGTTAGATTAATGCTTTGACTCAATATCTTAAAGCAATGAGGGATAAGACAAGAGGAAATGTCCTTGAGCTGCACCAAGGGATGTTTAGATTGGATATTGGGATTAATTTCTTTCCTGAAAGGGCTCTCAGGGTTTGGAACAGGCTGCACAGTGCAGTGGTGGACTCCCCATCCCTGGAGGGATTTAAGAGTTGTGTAGACACAGTCCTTAGGGATGTTGTTTAGTCAAGAACTTGTGAGTGTTAGGTTAGTGATTTACCCTGATGACCTTAAAGGCCTTTTCCAATCCAGGCAATTCTGTGTTTGTGTCTTTTCCAACATACACAGTTCTGTGGTTCTAAGGTTCTGTGACTCCTGTCTATGAACTAAATGGGACACAAAGAGAGAGGGGCTGGAGTTCAGTGGAGAATGAAATCATACAGGTACTGACTTGGTGGGAAACACATTATGGGATACAATGAAAAACCTCACCCCATCCAAACTAGAAATCACATCACACACGCACAGAGATTTGTTGTATGTAATAAAAAAATTTCTTCATCACCACAGACTGAAGCCATGTTTCTATCTGATCCTCATGTTTTTTAGCTGGGAGCAGACGGGATGTAATGAAATATTATGGCTTCCAACTGCTTTATGCCAAAGAGCTCAGTGTTAAGTGGTTGATAAGAAACAGCCATTGATTAGGCATCCTAGAGACATAAATCTGTAAGGGCTGGAGCAGGAAGATTCATGGCAGCAGCAGCAAGCTCAGCAGTGGGGTCCTGTCTCTGGTATTTTCCTTCTTTTGTAAAATCAGATTCGTGTGTGGATTCAGGTGGAAAGTGACAACAGGGTGCAATCAGGTGTCAAGACTTGCCAGGTGGCAGGGAAAGATAAACAATATGTGGGTGTTGGTATGACATGGTTCTCTAGTTTTCTTTACATCACCTATTGGCATTACTGTACCTTAAAAACAGCTTCTCAGCTCCCACCTACCCATCTCAGTTTCTAAGGACTTGTGTCACCTGCTGGAGATCACAAAAGTCTTCATCCTGGCATTTTGCCATGGAAACCATGGGTCTGGCTACTTGTAATCATGTTTTGTTTTGGTTTTGTTTTCTTGCAGAGAGTGATGCTTTTGCAGTCATGAAAAGCCACTGCACTACTGAACTTATACAAAGAAGCTCTAAAAGCCAAGCTCAGAAATTTCCAGGTATGGGTGATGGCAAGTTCTATCAACCCCAGAGCAACACTGTGTGTCTAGGGAGAGCCATGCTACCCTCACAGGCAGCCAGGAAGGATGGCTCTTGTTCAGAGGACATGAAAGGGAATGAAGATGGTTGGGCTGATTTCTGCCTCAGAAACTTCTCAGGTGACCTTCATCAGAGACTTACACAAATTAATTTCTGGGAAGTGATTTGAGTTCCTGCTATAGAAGGCATTTTTTTGGCAGTGCATGATTATTGTCACCTCTGTAGGCACAGAACAAATCCAATTGGCTGAGCTTCTCTTTCCCCAGCCCTTGCATCCTCTCTTTCTGATTTAATCCACAGAGGGATTCAGTGGAAGTCAGCACACAACATCTTTGCTTCTCAGAATGGGCCACAGCGTCAGGCTCTTTGTTTTTAAATGCAAATAGTTCATCCACGCAGAAAAGAGGGGGACACAGCAAAGATTTGTCACCCCTAGTTGTGGCTTTGGCCTTTATTAAGAGTGAGGGTAAATCAGCTTAAAATAGGACGAGCTGTGGAACTAGCCCTGTGGACAAGAAAAAGCTCATTGACCTCTCCCTGTGATCTATTTTCACTGCCTAGTAGTCATGTGCATTAAAGAATGTGTCTTTTAGATGAATAATTACTGTTCACTTGTTGTTGCCTGCTGGGCATGTCTCCAACACAGAGGAAAGCTCAGGCTTTGTTGTGACCTGAAAAGACAATGCTAAACTGGGCACCCAGCAAGGATGAAACACAGACATAGAATCATGGAATGGCTCAAGTAGCAAGGGACCTGAAAGATCACCTAGTTCTAACCCTCCTGCCATGGATAGAGGTACCTCCCACTAGACCAGGTTGCTCAAAGTCTCATCCAACCTGACCTTGAACGTGTCCAGGGAGTGGACACCCACACCTTCTCTGGGTAACTTGTTCCTGTGTCTCACCACCCTTGTAGTAAAGAATTTCTTCCTAATGTCTAATCTAAATCTACCCTGCTCTAGCTTAAAGCCATTGTCCCTTGTCCTACCAGGCAGAGGTAGATGCATGTTTCAGGCTCACAAAGTACATGGGCACCTTGCAAGGTGAGAAAGCTGCCAGGGATGTGCATGTAGACTCCACAGGATGTGCACTGCTGCTGTGTCTGCTGGTTCAGGGTCCTGAGTACAAGATGCCAGCACTTGGCACACACAGTGTCTGGAAGAGGCAGAGATAGAGGCAAGCATTGCTGTGCCACCAGCTTCATGCAGTAGAAAAGGCAAGGCAGTCTTAAGCCTCAATAGCTCTACTGGGCAATTCTGTGCCTGAAAGCAGTGTTAATTTAAATGCCTTGCTAATGATTTGGACTCAACTAGCAGAGATTTGGAGGCTTTGCAAAAATCCATGTGCAAACACCAGCCCACTTCTTTCCATGGAGAGAGCTACTTTCGGCTTAGAGAGTATGTGAAGGGATTTAAGTAAACAAATTTGTCCTCCACACTGAAAAGATCCAATCAGCCCTGCACTTCCAAAAATCAAGGGATTCCTTTTGAGGTAGATAAACTCAGAGGGCTAACTTGAACTATGTCCCAAAGGCAATCTAAAGCAACACCCAAGCAGCAGGATGATGTTTAGCTCCAGTCTCAGTTGTTGTGCTTCCCTTTATCCCTGCAAGCTGTTAATTACTCACTCAAATGATTACTGCTAGAGTCAAAGATATTGTGTGTGCAGATGCATGTGCAGTGGTGCTGTGCAGGTACAGTAGTGAGGTGGGTGGGTTGAAGGTCTGGAGGCAAGAGCTGCAGGTAGGGTGTTCTCCAAAATAGTGTGGCCAGCAAGACTAGGGAGGTGATTGTCCACCTGCACTGAGCACTGGCGAGGCCACACCTCAAATACTGGATTCAGTTTTGGGTGATGAGTAGAGGTCTCCAGATCCAAGAGGTTTATTTGGATAACCTT
This sequence comes from Ramphastos sulfuratus, assembly GCA_013399055.1. Classification (NCBI taxonomy): domain Eukaryota; kingdom Metazoa; phylum Chordata; class Aves; order Piciformes; family Ramphastidae; genus Ramphastos; species Ramphastos sulfuratus. The sequence continues at coordinate 5,937 of WBNM01019645.1, forward strand.
TACCAATGATGAGATCATCCTGCCCAACCAGGCAATCACCTTACCGCTTTATTACCTTCTCTATGGCACTTCCTCCTCTCTGTGTCTTCTTCAGGCCTGAGAAAAACAAGTATCAGCTGGAACTTCTTAGACACAATGTCCTCATGATGGTTTTATTGCTTGTTTTCAGCAGTGTCAACCACAGAGAAGAGCTCCTCCTCTGAATCAAGGAGATGACCCAAATACAAAGGAAAAAAAAAAAAAAAAGAAGTAGCTATGTCCTCACATATGTACAGAGTCAGAACAAAATAAATAACATCAGGCAAAAGGCCATGAAACAAGGCAGAGAGTTCACTTCTGCTGAGCAAGCAGGCCTGTTCTTGCTGGCATGAAGAGTACATCACAAGCACCTAGGTACAGAGAAGTCCACAGAGGCAGTGATTCTCTGTTTGCAGCCAGTTTTCATCACTCCTTGCTGCCAAAGCCTATTTACAGGAGGGCAGAGCAGAGGGGCTCATAGTTTCACAGAATCATAGAATGGTAAGGTTGGAAGTGACCTCAAAGATCATCCAGTTCCAATCCCCTGCCATAGGCAGCGACCCCTCCCACTAGTACAGGTCACCCAAGGACTCGTCCAACCTGGCCTTGAACACCTCCAGGGAGGGAGCAGCCACAACCTCCCTGGGCAACCTGTTTGAGTGAGAAGAGTCAGTTGGCACCAGACGCTGAACAACCACTTGAGGTGTTTGAAACACAGCCTGAAAAATGCACTTTGGAATTCCAAAGTGCCTCTTCCAAGTTAATTTATCATCATCGGAGCATCAAAAATGTGGTGCTTTTATTTCTTTCTTTTCAGTGTGCTGTTCAGGTTTCCTCTATCTACAAATGTACAATATCCTCAAAGCTAGGGTATAAAACACTAGTGCTCTGCTGATGCCAACACATGTGTCCTCAAGGCTTGACCCTCAGAACCCAAGCAGACATTAATTCCTTTACAGCTCTCTTATGTAGTTTCCAGTCACAATGTTTGTCTTTATCTCTGTGATTTCACAGTATGCTAGAAATAATCAGAGTCTCCAACCCAGGGCTCCTCAGTACATATCACAACACCATGCAAGCAAACAAGGAGCTAGGGACATTCAGACAGTAGGAGGTGGTAGACACGGTCCAGAAACCTCCTAATTCCTAAAAGCCATAGTTTACAACTGTACAGATCTCTAGGGGAAATAACAAGATCAGTCACTGTAATTTTACCTAGTGTATAAATATTGAGCTGGGAGACAGGGGGAAAAGTTGACTGACTGAAAGAAAAGGGTTTGAAATCCACACTACTCTGGATTTTGGGGCAACTGACTCCGTGTGCCAGGCTGGGACTTCCTTCTTTATCCGGTTGCACCAGTTTAGTTCCAGAATGATACCAGCAGAGCCATTCCAAATTGATAGGGGCTTATGCAAAGCCAAGAGCTTGGCCTCCAGCTCTTTGAGGGTCATCTACAATCAGGAAGCATTATGGTCCTTGCCACCATAAGCATCCGTGTGGGAAAAGTGCAAAGTTGTGAGTCAGGGAGCTCAGGACTGCAGTCCTTGTCTCCAAGAGCTTGGCACATTCATGGGTGCAGAGATGCCTTGTGAGGAAGCACAGGGCTGAGTCAACACCCTAGTTGAGATCTTTTCTTCAGCTGCACACCCTACCTGAAAGCAGAGAGGCTCAGACACAGAGGGGAGGAAGCATGTTTTACATAGGCTTTGGTGGTAAATCTTGATTCATCTTCCAGAGAAGAAACAGTGCTTCTCAGGCTCCTTGTTTCTGCTACCACACAGATTCCCACAGCCCATTCACTAAAGCAAGCTGGACTTGTGCAGGCAGAATAAAGTAAGTTTCACAAAGACACATATACTGGCATTTCCAAGTTTGAGACATTCCCTTTTAGTCTGAATATATGTCATATTTCCTGCAGAAATCCACTGGGGACTTGCCTTCCTTGGAAGGAATGGAGAAAAAACAATCCTACCAACCCCTTTAATCCCTGCCATGGAGCCAAGTGCTGCTTATTGCTGAACTTCCTTTGGGACTTCATCTTGCTTTTACCAATCTACTGGCAGCCTTTTGCTACTCAACAGGTACATCTCTCCCTGGAATTACTTCCATCAGACTGGAGCAAAGATTTGGATTCAATTCCTTCACTCTTACAGCCCTGGGACAGTCACCACCATGCCCCATTGCTCCTGTGCTGAACAGGGATCAAGTGGGATGCTTGAGAGAAGTAAATTTGCTGATTAGTTAGTGCACAAACATTTGTCCTCCAGTAAAACCTTCGTTGAGAAAAATACAACTGCTACCCAGGCAGAAAAAATAAAGTAAAATAAAAAAAAGCCCCAAACTCCCAAACAAATAAAATAAAATAAAAATAAAAATAAAAATAAAAAAAATAAAATAAGCCCAAACAAAATAACCTAGAATAATTTAGATGTTCTTTCTGCTGAGCTTTTGTGGATCTCTATTTTCATTCCATAATTCCACTAACAATGCTGTACATATATGCCTCCTATTTGCAAACCTAGTTTCAAGTGACTGCCCTGAAATTCTGCAATGGCCTAGAAGTTCTTCACTGCTCTTTTTGAAACCCTATCATGGTCCTACTCTCATTTCTTGTTGCTTGTGGGTGGGTCACAGAGCAATACAGGTCCCATTTGATGATGATTATCTACAGTCTGATGTTAGCATTCACCCTTGCACCTGTAGACTTAAGAAAATACTTTAACATGTATTTTAATTGTTCCATACTTATTAGTAATTGTTTACTAGTTTAATCATTGAAATATAAAGTGACTCATTCACAGGAGGGGGTTGATGTCTCACTGGTATAAAAAAAGAGATTAAAAAGTTTCAGGCTGAAGGGAAAGAAATTATTCTAAAGGTAAATTCCAGTTTCATGGAACCACAGAATGGTTTTGGTGGGAATGGACATATAAAGGTCATCTAGTCCAACTCCTCTGCAGTCAGTAGGGACATATTCAACTACAGCAGGTTGCTCAGGGCCCCAAACAACCTGACCTGGAATGGTTCCAGGGATTGGACATCTCCCATCTCTTTGGGCAGCCCGGGACAGGGTTTCATCATCCTCACCAGAAAAAAAATCCCTCCTCTGTAGTCTCAATCTCCCTCTTTTAGTTTAAACCATCACTCCTGGTCCTGTCACAACAGGCCCTGCTACGAACCATTGTCCCCATTGTTCTTGTAGGCTACTTTAAGTACTGAAAGGCCACAAAAAGTTTCATGCTGGTGTAACTCAGGAGTCACTGAACTGATTGGTGCAAGTGGGATCAGACTTTGTGCTGATTTCTGTATAGAGTTTTCATACCTAAATGTATGAACCTCAATCGTATCCAAAAGCCTGTCACAGTCAAGTATGCCTCTTATTTTTCAGAAATTAATGTAGGTGCCTCCACTGGAGTCATTCCTGTCTTGCAGCAGAGGGAAGAGGGTCATACTGGTGTGTTACCAGCAGCAGCACCAGTCCTGAGCACCACAATGTGTGTTCTGCATGAGGACTGAGCGGTTCAGGTTGTTGTTTGGGTTTGGGCTGCATTGAGGTCCTAGATCTCCATTTTATTGATGAGCTGGATGAAAATCAGAGTAGAGAAGTCCAGACAATCAGGCCAAATTCCTGTGCTAAGCCAGCTAAATGACAGCCTGATCCAAGTGTCATTGTTCACTTGATTGCTCATATCCCCAGAGTGAAAAGCTCTGATTTCCCCGTTGACTCCTCTGATCTCCTGAAATATGAGGCCAAGGCAGCTGGGCTGGCAGCTCTGCACTGCCTGCATCACGAATATTGCCATGCCTGTCACAGCAGGTACACTCAGCACATTGATATCATCTTTCAAACACCCTTGACAACATAATGGTGATGTGGCTGCACGTTGGGTGATGAAATAATTGCAAGCAGAATGCCTGGAGGCACTGCTCATGGCATGCTGATGTAAGTCAACATCTTCTGAAGGAGCCCCTTGGTTCAAGCCACATCCTGTCTGAAGGCTCTAGCATAGAACAGTCTGCTGGTGCACTTCAAGGGCTGCAGAAGGCCCTGTGGCATCAGTAAATAAGCAGCCAAATTGTTCCCTGTCACATCTCTATAAGGTAAGCCCATTCCTGCTGCCTTTGACATATGGTTGATGCTGGCACAGGTGTGTGTAGGGCTGACACAGAATAGAAGCTGGATATGTAAAGCAGAAGCTCCCTCCTGGAAATGGAGCTGCAAGCACAGGAAGGGGGAAAGGAAGGCAAAGAGTAAGAGTGAAACTGCACAAGGCTTCTCACTGCTCATGGATCTTCTACCAGCAATGCTGCCTAAACCTGGCAGGAAGGGTTTCCCTCACATCTCACAAAGGCGGCTGCTGGCAATGCCTCATTTATACTCAACAGCTCTGTGCTCAAACCCCTCCTTTGCTTCTCTGAGGCTTGGGATTTAAGTTCATATTTTAGACACCTCAGTGGATGCATTACCAAGATCAGGAAGAGCTTCTTTGCAGCTCATCAATTTGGGGGGGCATAAATTGCCACCTTGATAGATAAAGAGAGTGAATGACTTTGCAGCCTGATCAAATGTCTCTGAGACAGACGCTGCTTACAAACTCTGAGAAGAAGCATTTTGCACCAAGCAGAAAAATTCAGAAGCTGAGAGGAAGCTTCCCCTTGCTTCTTCTGGGCTTCCTTGCAACTGGTCATTCACCTTGTGAAATGCATAGCTAGGCCAAAACCTGGTTTTGAATCAGGCACAGAGGAACTGGTGGGACTGGTAGGACTTCTCCAGTATCTTCTGTGTGAATCCTAATCCAGGTCTGAAAGCACTCATCAGGGCAACACCAGCACCAAACACAAAGGTCCTTTCTTCTGAGAACCTCATGGATATTTCCATGGGACCTTTTTCCTGGGCTGTCATGGCATAAGTGCATTGAAAATGCAAGCAACATGGGGAAATTTCAAGCCTCCGATTCTCTGGATTTGGGGAGTTAGAGAGCTGCTAAAAGAGGGCTTCAGTGATCTTATGGCACATCAGTGATGGGTTCTAAGTGCTAATGACACAGCTTCAGTGTCATGGAGCCATAACAAAGATGGTTTGCACCTACCTAGCCTGGGGTCTTGTCAACACTTCAATTCCAGAGCCATGGAGCTCATTATGACTATCTTCACACAATCTATCTACTCTCTTAGGTTTTGTGGGCTGAGTAGCCACTGACAGCATCTGACCTAGTTCACCGAAATTCAAGACTTCAAGTCTACCCTTCACAGCAGTTGTATCAGAGTATCTCACGACTCTCATTGGCTTCAGTCTTTTATGCTATTCCCAGTCTCATATGTGGAGAAGTATTCTGGAAGCACTGAGCTCAGATGATACCAGATATAGCTCAGGGAAAGGTTACAGCATGGAGCAACCACCCTCTCAGAACTGAAAGAAGAACTGGATGTCCAAATCTTCACCTCTCCTCTTGTGCTCAGTGTTGGCAATGAATCACACTCAAGGCAAGCAAACAAGCAAGCAAAACAAATCCCAAACTGACCAAGTTAAAGATGTTTCAGTGAATTACATTTCATTACAAAGAAAAAGGAGTCCAGGTGCTGTAGTACCTGGTGTCTAAGTGCCTTCCTTTCCATGTGTACTGATGACCTAGACTCTCCCTCATGAGGACATGTAATGTGTTACAGTAGGATGACAGCAGCCCAATTATTAGAATCACAGAACCATTATGGTTGGAAAAGACCTCTAAGATCATCAAGTCCAACTATCAACCCAATAACACCATGGCCACCAAACCATGTCCCAAAGTGCCATATCTACATGTTTTTTGAATGTCTCAAGAAGGTGACTCCACCACTTCCCTGGGCAGCCTGTTCTAGTGCTTGATAAGTTTACATGTGAGCTGGGCAGAGATTTCCCACACCCAGGGTAAAACTGCTGCAACCCCAAGTGATGCAGTTGGGTGGGACACAAACAGGCATATCTGCATCCTTGTCTTGTCTGTCAAAGAACCATGGAATGCATTGGGTTGGCAGGGACTTTAAAGCTCACCTTGTCCAACCTCCTGCAGTCATCAGGGGCATCTTCAAATAGATCAGGCTGCTCAGAGTCCCATTTAGGCCTGATCTTGAATGCCTCCAGGGATGGGCCCTCCTTCACCTCCCTAAGCAACCTGTTCCAGTGTTCTACCACCCTCATAGTGATAAAACTTATTTCTAATGTCCAAAAAAACATCTTCCCATTGTTCAGTCTTCTAATTGTCTATCTTTTGCCTGAGCCTGGGATTGTGGAGGATTGTCTCAAATGCATACATGGAGCATGAGCTGCCTGTGATGCACTGCAAGCTGCCAGCCTGGCATATCTGAGCAGGATTTGGTTTCACACTTTCCCTTTACCCCTCCGTGAGGCCAACAAAAGAATAAAAGTACAGTTCCCTTGGTTTTAACAGCATCTGTGTGCATTCCTCAAATAAGGATTGCCCCTATGTGGAAACTACCCAGCTTTCAGAAAAGAGGTAAAATACAAAAGCACATCTTCAAGATCTCCCAATGCCTTCATCACAGGAGGAAAACTCCCTGTAAAAGATGAAGGAGAAATCAGCTTAACTCCTCCACTCCTTCCTGACTCCCAGAGTGCCAGTTATGTGCTAAGACAACCTTATCCCAATGAAAGCCATTTTGCTTGCTGGTGGGACACTATTTTTTCCATCTGGACAGTGTCTTCTCATGGCAGGTCTGACTCAATTAAGAATTGCAGAGTTCTACATCTCCCTTTCCTGGCAGTGTGTGCTAAACAAGTGCAAATGAATTACGGACCAATTGTTTTCCCTTGATCCCTAATGACCCTAGGTGCCTTAATGCACCAAGATCTCTGGGTGGACTTCAAAAGAAGAAACACCACAGCCATGCTCTGGTTTTTGGCACCTGTACCTGGTTTTTATACATGCAAATCGAGTTTCCTGCTCCTCAAAACCAACCAAACAAAACACAATGTCATGAACACAGGGCAGAGAAGTGCATTCAAGCTTGTCCTTCTCAGCCACCTGCTTTTCCAGAGGTGTTTGGAAAGCTTTTGCTAACAAGAATGGTAGGCAATTAGCACAACATACTGGGAAATCCTCTCAGGGGCTTTCCTGGTACTGCAGCTTCATCTTTACATGTGTAAAATGCTGAGGCAGGGACCATGTGCTGGCCTCTTCCCTTCCTGCTCGTGTTACTCCTGTCCCTTCTCCCTATGTCCCCAAGTCTGCCTTTGGTGTCTTATAGCCACCTCTTATCAACGAGACTTTTGGCACATTCATAGGTTTGGCACAGGTTTTTTTTTGTTGTTGTTTTGTTTTCTTTTCCTCCTGCTTCTTGCCTCCCTCTCTCCTTTACTGGCTCATTTATTAAAAAGTGCAAATGATCTGTGTCAGAGATGCCGGTTCTGGGAAAGCCACCAAGGGCTCAGGCTCTTCCCTCCCTTACTTCCCATACTTCATTATGTAGGACACATCAGGATCTCCCAGGCTCTCCTCAAATGAGTGGGACCTTTACTCATAGTTATCAACCCCTGAGGGATTGAAACTCCAGAGCTGAAGGTCCGAAAAGAGGAAGAGGAAAAGTATTTCTCTGCCCCTTGGCTTGTCTGATCTTGTCCTGGATGCCAGTGGCTGCTCCAGTGTTGTGTCCTCTGTTGGCTCATGTGGAGCATGTCATCTCACAAGGATTTGTTATCACATCACTGATTCCTGGGGATCCTTCTGCCTTTCAGTGTTTCTGTTGGGTGTCCAGTGGTTGGAGAGCCTCTCCCCATCACACCAGGGAGAATTCAGCTTGGAAGCCAGAGCACCGGCGTGTCTTTGGTGAGCACTTGGTCAGCATGGAGATCTGGGTGCTGAAGTTAGTTCCATTGCTGCCTAAGGAAGGGTGGTGATACTTCATGTCTGAGCCCAGGAACCGCTCCAGATGCCACCTCCGCCACTTTCGCTTGAGTTCGGCTTGGACCTAGGTGGTGGAAAGACAAATGTGTCAGCTCAGGGGAGCATTTCCTGTTGCTCTGACTTGCCTGTGTGAGCAGCCATGGGTCATTTACCTACCAAGTTTATAAAGGTCACTAAACACAACCCAACCAGAACTTTTAGCCACACAGAAGAAAAGGGGACGATCCAGACAGTGAACAACTACAGCAGAAATCCCTGAGCTTCAGCAGAAAGAAGAGCACAGGGAATTTCTTATCTGGCACAGTCAAGGTGACAGACTACTTCCCTTATCCCTGGAAGCATTCTAGGTCAGGTTGGATGAGGCTCTGAGCAATGTGGTCTAGTTAAAATTGTCCCTGCTCAGTGCAAGGGGTTGGGATTAGACAACCTTTAAAGGCACCTTCCAGTCCAATCCATTCTATGATTCTACTTAACTTTAATGGCAACATATTCTACACTTTGTGAGCATAATTATTTTTTTCAGTGTTCTGTTTTGTTTGTTGTTGTTGTTGTCCAGATACAATGCTTTAACCATAACTTCTTTGCAAAGCTGTCAATACAGCTGTGGGGTTTTTTTTGGTAGAAGCTATTAATTCCTGCTCAGGCCATTTTCAGACATGATCTGGTTTATACTGTCCAGATTCAAAACCTGAACAAATCTGGCCACTGCCCCTGTCCCTTCTTGCAGCCTCCCAGTCCAGATTTTTAGATAACAGTGTCAATTACATAAACCAGCTCTGTCTGAGGGTCTCTGGGATCAGCAAGCAGGAAGAGCACACCAGGATGCAAACTCCTGGACTAGAAATGTGGGAAGACAAGATCAATGCCTGTAAGGTAGGGATATGTTTGCCTGGCACTGCCCTGTGCCTAGCAAGTCACATCAACGGCAGTATCAGCTTTGGATTATTAATGTTTTGTGACCCTGCCTTGCTGCACACAGGCTCATAGGCAAAGGTCTCTGCTGGAGCTGGGCAAGCTGCCCTATGTGAGGTGCACATGGTGAGGCTAAAAGCAGCATCAGAGCTGCAAGAGAGCAAATTGTGATTCTGGACATTCTTCCTCTCCCTAGGAAGCTGGAACACAAACCCAGATCACAGCTGCTTCTTGTCCGTGCTCAGTTTGTTGAGCTGAGAGTGCTCCAGCTGACAGCAGCTCCAAGTTTTCAGCTGCCCACATCTATTTGGCCTCTGTGATATGGGTTTAATCAGTTTCTGCTGAATTCCTTGCAGGCAGACGGAGCATGGTACACAAATATCACTGCACTAATGAGCCTCCATCCTGGCAGTGGGTCTGACTCTGTGGAGGTGTTAAGCATGATTAGGGTTTAGAAGATAGGCTCTATCCTTCTCTGCTGAAGGTAGGCCTTTTAGATCAGAGTTCTACTGATTCTGCCTCATGATGGATTCAGCAGCAACTATACTACACAGGATATAATAAGTTTATTAACTGTGCTAGAACCTCTCAGGTCAATGGTTGAGTTGTTTCTCTGGAGTGAGAAGTTTGACTTGGATGTTTACCCCCAATATGATAACATTAGGAATGGGACACTTCTCAATCCATTCTCCACAAGCATTCAATAGCTGCAAATGTTAACCAAACAATACTGTTGATCTTACCTCTCCATTCAGGAAGCAGTACAGAACAGCCACCACAAATCCCTAGGGAAAAGAACAGGCTTTTAGCACGTCTCAGAAGGGTACAACTCCTGTGGCACAGCAAAGATGCCCCTTAGAAATGACTTGATTGCATTTTCCCTATAAAAGGATCAGGGGAAGCTTGGTTAAAGTACTTTGTGGCAGAGGTGTATGTTTGAGTGCAAAGATTGCTCCAGACTGGTGTTTGAACCCATCAGTGATCAGCTTAGCTCTGAGAGGCACTTGGTCATTCAGACTGGGGCACTGGAGAGAACTGGATGGGATTCTAGATCAAACTTTCCTGCATGGTCTTGCCAGCTGAAACTGAGGAGATCTAAATATGCTCACTACTACATCATCAAGGCCAGCATGGTCTTAGACATGATGTGGAGCTGAACTCTTCCCTTCCCATCTGCCCTGCAGTGACACCTCATGAGAATGCCAGCTTTCAGAAAGCTAAAACTGAAACAGCCTTCATGGCTGTAAGCATTAGAGACAACTAAAGACACTGCACTCGGTCCAAGTGAGTACAGACTCATTTGTCTCCCACATAAGAGATGCCAGATGTGAAGTGATGATGGTGTAGACAGGGACATTAACTTATTCACTGCTCAGGGAAGGATGACGCTGGCACAGGTATGGTGACCAAGAGATCTTGCCTGCAGGCTGTGAGAACACAAAGTGGCTAGAGCTGAGTAGTGGATGGATGCAATGGGATGAAGCACATCAGTAAGTGCTTCTTTTCATGCAGCCTCAGGGCCAAGGTTAATAGCCCAGCATGGGAGCTGGCTGCAGTGAAGCATGTGGCAGGGTCTAAGAAGCAAACTCCATCAAGACTTCCTAAAGATTAATATGGAGGAGAGCTCCATCAGTCATCATCATGCAGAACCTGCTCCTGTGACAACGAACTGCAGGATCTACAGGTATGACTTGGCTTATTACCAGAGGAGAAAGTTCATACATGTTAACTGGTTGAAGGCAGACTTAGCTTCCAGTAATATCCAGAAAGGCACTGCTCCCACAGGTGATTTAGCTCACCTTACACCATGTCAATAAAATATAAACTTCAGTGAGATGCTAATTTTTGTCCCTTAAGTACAAGACTTCCCAGGGTGACTAACTTCTAGAGGTATATTTTCTTTTTAAGTGCCTGAAATGAGGTGAGAGTCTCCTTCTGGAATTCCAGGAGGGAAAGTATAAAACTATCTTCCATATTGGCCAAACTGGAGTGAGTAGCTTTTTCACCAAAGGTCTAAGAGTAATATTGGGCACGTCCAGGAAAAGCTCAGCTCACATATTTGCTTGTAACATGTCTTGTCCCTCTTGCAACACATCTCCCTGCTGGCAGATCTAGTGACTGACCTGTGGCCCAAAGGGTGGCTTACCTGGAATGACCCAACCACGAGCTCAAAGACCAGTTTAACTTCTGCTTTGAAATTGTCAGGGAAGAAAGCAAACATGATGTAGTGAATGCCAAAGAGAGGGATCAGCAGCAAGGTGGACTTGGCCAGCCTCCTGTTGGAAAGACAAACACGAGTTCACAAGGGCAGAAGAAAAAGGAGCTAAAGGGTGAGGTGATGAGTAATCCTGTCTCTGAGTCCCATGCAATCCCCAAACTTTAATTTGCTGTACTACATCATGGTGATCTAGCCTGGATCACACAGGTTAAGTGCCTTTGCTTGTTCTTAGGAGATGTGACATGGGCCACTTTACCACGAGGTCCTGGGAACATACAGCTTTCCAGCAGCAGTTTCAAGCAAGGCAGCAACAAGGGGCTGCCCTTGCCCAGAGGGAAGAAGTGTCTGGGGTACAGTGAAATTGAGGGTGTTGAGACAGCTCCTCACAGCCTCACCTCCTCAAGATTCTCTTGATGACCTGAGCTGGGGTGTAATGGCACCTGGAGGTGGAGCCTCAGCTAGGCACAGTCATTGTATGGCAGTTCATACTAACCAAGGCCCATGCTGGGGGCATTTCCACAGCCTTCCTTTCCCTCATTAACAGCTCTTGTATAAATATTTATGTGCTGCAGCTAAGGTAGAACGATCAGAGGCAGATTATTTCCCCTTGGCCTGTAGGCTGCAGATGGCTGGTGATTTCAGACACAATAGATACACAAATAGGAAGTGTGACATCTTTATTCCTAGGAACTTCACTGGAGGTATTTCTTTCTCCTTTCTCTCTTCTTCCCCTCCCACTGGAGATCTCTACAAGCTAAATCATCATCTAGTGCTGTCTTTGTTTGCTTGGGATTTCTGAAAATTACAGCTTCTGGGAAAGAAATGGCATGTTTAGCTCAGAATAATGACAGGCTATTGCACAATGAATGTCTCCAAAGGAGGGGGTTGAATGATATTAGTGCTTAATGCCATCAGGCTGGGTAATCAGAGGTCTAATGATGAAGAAATTATAATTTATTAAATATAAGCATTATTAAAATATAACTGATGGAAATAAAATTAAGTCAAGGGCTTAAGGATGCTTATGGTGGTTCTGGCTCTTGTGGTCACCCACATCCTTCCATGTCCCACTTTCCCAGAGGCTTCTGGAGGAAATGAAGCCAAGACTGGGATGCTGGAAATACTTGTTCTTCCAAACCCTTCACTTCCAACTTCCTTTATTTGCTGTCTGCATAACCCCCCTGGGAAGGCTGATGTGCCAGCTTTATGCAGATGATTCTCATCACTGTGTCTCCCAGTAGACCTTTGCATCTTTTCCTAGGCCTGGCTCAAAGACAGGTTGACATTAAGGTTGTAGTTGGAGGCTGTGGCTCCCAAGGGAACACCTGCTGGGTGAAAGGCAGCTGCATGCAACTCATTCCAAGCCAAGGAACTTTGCAGCAATTTGCTGGACAGCCCAGTGCTGGCCCATCTCATTTATACTATACTATTACTTAGAAAAGTGGACCAGATGATCCTTGAGGTCCATTCCAACCTGGTATTCTGTGATTCTATGAATTTGCCTTTCCCACCACATCCCTCACCAGCAGGTATAACTTCCTGAGTCATGGTGCAGTTTCTCTGAGGAAGCTAAAGCCTGGATGTGAAGGTGGTAAAAATATTTGGGAGATTGTTCAAAGCTGGTCAACGGTACCTGCTGGAAGTTTCACTCCTTACTTCCACTCCCAGGATGGGCTGCACTTCTCAGTAAATTATGGACAGCACATCTCCACTAGCCTGCACTGAACCTACCCCTCTCTTTGGGAGCAGACAAGAGTGAACCAACATTTCAGTTGTGCTCCTTGAATGCACAATGTAAAGTTACCCAGAAAAACCTTTGATAGCAAGATTGATCTTTGAACATGTAGACCATACAAAGAGATGAATTTTGCTCAAGGTTTCTGTTGCAGAAAACAACTTCTAGCAGCCTCAAATGCTGCTGTCCCATTCTTACATGTCTCTGTCATCTCCAGAAACCTGTTTTTTGGGAGACTTGTTGTCATAGTTTCCAATGTATTAAAGCCCAGTTGACTGATTGTGGCACTCCTGAGTGAGGCAGAAGCACACCTGAACCTCCAGCCCACAGCTAAACTGTGGTTGGAATTGAACAACACTGTCAATGTGTCAACCTGCTGAGGTTCTGATATAATAAGCAATATAAAATAAAAAAACAGGAGGAGAGAGAAATGTGAGAGATCCCTGATGTTGTTAGTTTAATATATATGTATCTTAGGTGTGGCAGGAGGAACTGTGGTGGTGTGCTCCCCACTCAACCTGACCACACTAAGAACACTCCTTGGTGGCATCCAGCCTTCAGGTTGGAAGACTAAATGTTCATTTTCATAGGAAAATGTGGTGTCTCATGTTCCACTGAGCTTAGTACAGTCAACAGGGACTTCCAGATGTCCCAGAGAATCTGGATGGGAGCCAGTTGCCACTGTATAAGTGTACAAGTCTCCAGTAAGTCCTGGCTCCTATGTGTAAAGTCCATGAAAGCAACTCAAACCATAGAATCACAGAATGTTTTGGGTTGGAAGGAATTTTTTTTTAAGCTCATCTAGTCCAAACCCCCCACAATCAGTAGGGTCATCTTCAACTAGATCAGGATGCTCAGAGCCCCAAATAACCTGACCTGGAATGTTTCCAGGGATGGGGCAACTCCCAGCTCCCTGGGCAACCTGGGCCCACGTCTCATTTGCATTGCAAAAAAACTTCCTCCTTATATCTAGTCTAAATTTCCTTCTTTGAGCTTTAAATCACCACCACCTCTTGCCCTGTCACAACAGGCTCTGCTAAAAAGTCCCTCCCCATCTTTCCTGTAGTACTCTTCAGGTACTGAAAGGCTACAATAAGGTCTCCTTGGAGTTTCTCTTCTCCAGCCTAAACAATCCCAGCTGTCAGCCTTTCTTCATAGCAGAGGTGTTCCAGCCTTCTGATCATTTTTGTGGCTCTGTGTCCTAAAGTATCTCACGGGGCCTGGACACCTTGAAATGATCAACTGGTTCTTTCCATAATGGAACTAAGATTTTCTTCTAGGTGGATAAGGAAGGTGAGGAACTGTAGATGTGAAGATCAGCTGTACTTCAGCAGTACCTCCTGCTTGGCAGGCCAGTGTAGGGAAGTGCTGGCTGTACTGCATTTGTTTACAAGGCAAAGAGAGCTCTTCTGGCAGCTCCCACTTCACTGGAAAACGTGAAGTATAAAGTGGTGAACTCAAAGCCCAGCATCATCTCTGAGGTAATCTGGGCATAATCCTTCCAATGTGTCTTGGCAGCACTTCTACTGAGAGGAATGGGAGCCAACTGCTCCAGGCTGCTGCTTAGTGCTGGAACATATTTCAATATGCTGATTTAATCTAAGTACCTGGCCAAAGATGTTGCAATCCTGGGGGTACACAGTGCCCAGCTGGAAGTACACAAAGGGAGCTGATAGAAAACATGGGGTCTGGTAACATTGGCGTGTTGTGATGAGAGAAAAAGAGGTAATTGGCTTTGGCTGCTGCGGGGAGAAGCTAAGCTCAAATACTGAAATTTCCTCTCATAAATGTGAGAAGTTCTTGAGGCAAATGAAATCCCTAAGGTACCATCATTAGAGAGTAAAACTCAGAGCCACAGCTGGGCAGTATTTAAGGACCATACTGATAATGCTTTCTACCTTGCAGAAGGATGAACTGGGTACAGATTCTTCAGGGTACCTGTGTGCATGGCTCTCTCCCAGGACAAAGAAGATGTATGAGCAGTGACCATGCAGACATTGGAGTTTTTCCTTTTCAGTTCTTTTCTAGGAACTGTTTAATAACTATCTAGGATGGCTGAAGTGCTGAGCCAGGGCTGGGCCAAGAGTCAAAAATAAGCCAGTCTGAATTTCTATTTTGTTTGCACCGAAGCCAGCATAAATCCATGCAGACAGGCAGATTTCCTGCACTCTTGGAATACTAAGACCAGTCTTGGCCACTGAGACTATTATAAATACTTGAGCTACTATAAATAGCCCCATTCAGGTTAACCTTATATCCCTGAAATAAAAGTGTTATGTCAAGCAGAACTTCTGAGATGATGCTCCTTGGGAAGAGCAAGGAGAAATGTGTTGGGATTAATCCAGTCTGCCTTTAGGGGTCTGCTTTAGGATAAGGAAAAGTCATCATATATTCTCCTGAACATATTGATTTTCTAGCTGTCTCTTTGGAAAAAGGGAGGTGAGAAAAAATAAGCTCATAAACTACTTTTTGTTCTCTATCAGGGCCTTCAGAATACATTAAGAAAAAAAATCTATTTTGTTTCATGGTCATTATTGTTGCTCTCCCTTTTTCATCATTAATCCCAGAAGAAACCTTCTCACCTGTCATAAAACTCCCATAAACCATGTCCTGCCTATGGCCCATTTCCTGATATCCCTTAGGCTTTGAGCAATTAACAAATACTTGATTCTGATCAGTGCAGACAGATGTAACAGTGAACTGAGACAAAGAGGTTTCCCCAAAAGCCAGGCAGCCTGGTTGAAAAAGTGCAGGACTCACGAATATTGGCTGGTTTCACTGTGCCCAACGTCAGGAGAATGCAGCTTCTGCACCAAGATGCGAATGATGCAAATGAAGAGGATGAAGTTCACCTGTTGGGACGAGGAGAAAGAGAGAGAGATAAAAAAAAAAGAGCATTTTTCTCCTGGTGCAAAGAGCCAATCATCAGAGGGGAAATCCTTTCACTGCAATATTTTTGCCATGGAGCAAGCTGTTGTTAAAAAAGCCATGAGCAGAGAACCCCACTCTGGGAGCACATAGTAAACCGACACAGGATGGCAGCCATCTTGGGCCTGACATCAGCCTGCTTGGGACTTTGTGTCATACATCCCAAGTATGATGATGTCAAACCCATAGAGCACAGCTATGCACGACGTCCTGCTGCGTGGGGGAGTGCCGACGACAGAGTGGGCAAAGAGCCTTGGGAGTGAGCGGAGCGACGGACGTCATAGCCCTCGGGAGACGGTGACATGGGACCAGCCGCTGAGCATGTCAGAGACTCAGGTGGTGAGCCAAGGAAACCGAACCAAAACACACAGCAGGATCCACTCAACAGGCCTCTACTCGATGCTATGGGGCATGTCTTCTCTGGAGAGAAGCTGGAGACCTTTTATAGCAAGGGATGACCTCAGCAACACAGCAGAAAATGTTCTCTCCTAGGATGTTAGACCGGAGGAGTGTAGCTAATGCATTTTAGAGGGTGCTCTTCACTCAGAAAAAGAAATCTCAGAGTGCTCCACCAACATACTCAAGCAATGGAAACCTTATTTAATAACAAAGGAGTAGAGCTAGGAATGGTAACTTCCTAGTGGTATGTAGTAGACAGTATGAACTGAATGCAAATCTAGTTGCGTTAAGGTCTCACCCATTGAATCATGCTGTTACTCATGCAACATAGGACAGATTTCCACAGACCTAATTTAATTTTAGTTTGTCACACAAGCACTTTCTTTATCCTTCCATGGCTAGTAAATCTACAAGTGATTCTCATTTGCAGTGATGTGAAGGCTGGAAGGGATTGTGTTAACCAGCCAATCTGATTTCCTGCAAAACCAGATTGTAACATTTCCTCCAGCCATCCCTACATTTATCTTAACAACAGGTGAATGAAGGAGACTGAAGTGCATCTCTCATTTAGACATCCACTCAAAGACTATGAATGATTGGAAATTAATTATATTTCCTGGTTATGATGTATTGCTTAATCACTTTTTATCCATCCCATGCCATTTATCATCGTTTCTGTTCATATTTATTTACTTATAAAAATGGTTTGTGTCTGACTCGGTGGCAAGTCAAATTTATCTGTTCCAACCAGGATTACCTAAATCAATTACTCTAATGAGCAGTGATAGCACATGAGTTGCAGCACTGAAGGTAAGATTGAGGTAGATAAATACTGACTGTGTTGGCCTGCAGTAGTCAAAAGCAAACATGGATGCAGGACTATGGTGAGTCAGGTGGAGTGTCTTAGTAGAGCCTTAACATTGCATGATAGAAGGTAACAGCCATTGGCTACTGAAGAAGCTGCTCTGGAGCCCCCAGCACAGGGAGGACATTGAACTGTTGGAGTGGGTCCAGAGGAGGGCCACGAAGATGCTCAGAGGGCTGCAGCAGCTCTGCNTTTGAGTACAATCAAAGGCATTTGATCTATTTCCTGTGCTTAATGTCTTCTATATCTTATAAATCTTGTAGATCTCAAAGATCTTGTAGATCTTGTAGGTGTTAGATATGTATTTCTTCCTTTCACTAAGATCTATGCTTTATTCTCATGGATATGGAGAAAATGTTGCATTCCTCCCTGAAGAATCCTGCTGTTGATCAGACAGAGTTTATCATGCCCTTCCTTTGGGACAGATTTATGGGATATCTGCAGAAGGAAAACCAGAAATTGCTGAGTGAATTTTGTTTGGCAATGGGGAAATGATTTATATTTGCCAAAAAGAAAATACAGACTCACTGATCTGAGGAGAACAGGGTGTATTTTGAGACTAAAAGTTTATCCTGAGAAATGGAAGACACTATCTATAGCTTTCAATGATGACATAAATATTTTGAGATTTGCCATCTAAGTACTGTGTTTCTCCTCAGAGAGGTGAACAGAGAAAGATGCAATTATTCAGGCTCTTTCAGTTTGGACTCCTGTATGACTTGCTACAGAAAAAGATCTCTATATAAAAGTCATAATGTATGTGGAGTAAGAAGAACATGTGTTGAAGAAAAGACCTCTGTTTAATTTAATTTGTTTAAATTTGGCTTGATTTCCGTCACACTCTTTTTGTTCCCTTCCCACATACTTGCCTTCATTTAAGAAAATGCTAAGTTTAACTCTGTTTCATTTAAGTTTTGGGTTGGCACCTGACAGAGGAAGCATGTAATGTTCAGCAAGGAAGAAAGGACTCAGAGTTCCTCAGAAGTGTCATAGTTTCTGTGGTCAGAACTGATCATATCCAGAGAAGGAGTCAAGCACTTCCACTGATTTACCTGGAAATTAGCTGAGCTTCTCAAGAACTTACTTTGAAAAAAACATAGCTGGAATCCAGCTTTAAGCCAGATGCTATAGCAAGGGGCAGATGTCTGGAGGAATTCACCTAACCTATTTTCATCTACATAGAAATTTATGGTAGGACTCATTCCAATTTACTTCACAGTGTTGACATCTACTACTGAACAAGTCATCCTGGGCTCTGCATGTGGTCAGCTTGGAGCAACAAAAACATTCATGGCTTGGTGATACTGTGATACAATCCATCTGATCTAATTTAGACACTCACTGATTCATTAGACATGGGGAGCCTTTCCTGGATCTCTAATCACGTTCCTCAACCTCTTCTGCCTACATATACCCATGACTACTGCACCAGAATGGTCTCAGATGGAGGTGGCCAAAATTATATCAAATAAGCTTCACTGTGTTGCTTGGTCACTCAGACTCTTCCCATGGTCAGTGTTTAAAGGTATCTATCTGGAGAGTGACATTCTTCACTGCAAGGCAGGCACTCAATACACAGAGGGATTTTATCTGTCAGGGCATTTCCCACAGACATTTACGGAACATTTCTCAACACCCCTTCATGTTCCACACTTAGTATTAAAGATGGCTCTGCAGCCAGCAGAAATGTATTGATACTTTACCAAAATAGACACCAAAATAGGAGTTTTAATGATCCACCAGAATGGGGATTCCACTATTTCCTCCCAGCACCTAAAAAGAAACAAAACCAGGCTTAAAACATCAAGCAAAGCAAGCAAGGAGCTATGCAACCTCCTCAGGTGTTTGTTTTCCCTGAATGCTAAAGACATAATCATTTGGATTGGAACACATCTTTAAGATCACCAAGTCCAACAGTTAACCCAGCACTGCCAAGTCCACCACTAAAGCATGTAAGCAGAATTTGCAAAAAATACAATAAAAAATTTGTTAGGTGTTAGCATATCCTCTAAATTCACACTTGGCACAAAAATGTATAGCCTTAAAGCCTCTAGAAAATGCAAAGAAGTCTGTATTTTTATTAGGAACTGCTGGAGCTGGATAGGAATACATATTAAGAAGAACTGGTGCCCCAACTGGTTAAATCCTTTTGTCTCTATCTCATTGCAGAGGCTATTTATTAGCAAAGTAAATAAGGCTGGATTTATGCAGATAGAGTGAAACCATAAAATGAAGTCAGTAGCCCTCAGGAAATGTGTTAGCATGACTATAAATCAAAAATGAGATGAGAAATGCAAGCTGCTTCTCCTACTGGAATAAGGACAAATCAGGACACATTTGGAGCAGGAGAATGCAGGGGTGGAAATGGAGTTAACCATATGCTGCAAATGCAAGAAGCAAGGCTTGCAGTGAGTACATGACAAGCACCTGGTTCTGTAACCCTTTTGGAGTGTTTTCTCATCAAAGCCTTCCCAATTACTACAGTCTGATTGCTTGAATGAAAGCATGATGGAGGATTGCAGCATCAGATCCTATTTGCTTGCATGTATCCTGGATATCTGCCACATTTACTTAGCTGTGTTCACTCTGATCCTTATATACAACACAAGCTGCTCCTAGGTTAAATAGGATCCTTTAACCTTTAAAGAGGTTAAAGAACAGATCCTAAGATGTGCCAGAGGCAAAAATGAAGATATTTTAGACTCCTTCTGTGGGACAGGTTTTTTTGCGTTTATTAAGTATCTACAGCATAAGTGTATTTTGAGTCTGTTGTGCAGCATGCAAAGCTCTGCTCTGGGTATGGAGCTGTCCAGTTGGTGTCTTTGTCATACACAGCACCTCAGGGTCAGATGCAACCACAGAGTCATAGAACTGTTTTGGCTGAACCTTTAAGAGCATTGAATCCAACTGTTAACTCACCATTGCCCGGTCACCACTAAACCATGACTCTCAGCACCACATCTACATGGCCTTTAAATACCTCCAGAGATGATGACTCCACCACATCTCTGGGCAGCTTGCTCCAGGGCTTGAGAACCCTTTTAGTGAGGAAGTTTTACCTAATGGCCAACCTAAACCTCCTCTGGCACAACATGAGACTGTCTCCTCAAGTACTTGTCACTTGGGAGAAGAGACCAACCCATACCTCACTCCAACCTCCTCTCAGAGAGTTGTAGAGAGCTGAACACACAAATTCCCTGTAAATATCCTCACCATGGGACTGGGAAGAGAGTGAGTGTCTGGCCCAAGGGTGTCTACAAGGAGACCCTGAAGCCTTTCCTGGTTCAAGTGTCAGAGGAAAGCCTCTGCTCTGCCTGCTGTTTGGGTTAGGGCAGGATGCTGGCTTACTCAAACTGCAGGGTTTTTCTTGGCCTCCCTTTCCTTGGAGATAAAGGAAAGCAGAAGTATGAAGAAAAGAAAACAGTCCACAGGCTTACCCGACATCAAAAAAGTAAATCCTGACAATAGTCCAAGCAGTTATGAACACAGAGGGGGCACCTGACAAGAGAAGAGATGATGTTGCTGTCAGAAATCATTATCAGTGTCCTCAGGCTGTTCTGCCCCCACTCTCCATGCTTCCTGAGGGACTGAGGTGATGATGCCTTTCTGCAAGACTGAGCAAATCCTTCATGCTGTCAATGCTCACATGCCAAACAAGCAACATGTTGCCTTCCTCTCCCCTGGCCATGTAAGATGAGCTTCCTGTAACTGCTCTCTAGCAGCTTTATCTTCCTGTTGCAGTGTCTACAAAAAACTTCTGATGGTGAAATGCTAGGAAAAGGAATCACTTTAGACATCTGCAGTGTGGGCACTGCTATCTAAGACAGTTCTAATACAGAACCACAGCATGATGGGGTTGGAAGGGAGTTCTGGGATAATCCAGCTCAACCCCACTGCTAAAGGAGACTCACCTACAGCAGCTTGCCCAGGATTACTACAATCAGGTGGGCTTAGAATCTCTCCAGAGAATGAGAATCTACAACCTCTCTCAGTGGGCTGGGAGTCTAGGGGCATATTTCTTGTCCTAAAGCAAACATTTAAAGTAGTTCAGATGATGTGTGCGCTTGGCTGACCTGTGTGCCTGGAGACCTGTGTCACGGCCACAAACTGGACCACAGGAGATCCCATCCAAAAGTGAGGAAAACCTTCCCTGTGAGGGTGCTGGAGCCTGGGAGCAGGCTGGTTTAGAATCTCTCCAGAGAATAGTGCTTTGTCACTCAAGCAACCTCAGAATATATGATGAGTGTTGACTTCCTTAGATTTAAAATCACAAAATCACAGAATGTTAGGATTTGGAAGAGACCTCCAAAGATCATCAAGTCCAACCCCCTGCCAAAGGAGGATCACCCAGGGCAGGTCACAAAGGAACACAACTAGGCAGGTTGTGAAATTCTGCAAAAAAGGAGACTCCACAACCTCTCTAAGCAGCCTGCTCCAGCACTCTGTCAGCCTCACTGTAAAGCAGTGTCTCTCTGTGTTGATGTGGAACCTCCTGTATTCCAGCTTGTACCTGTCATTCCTTGTCCTATCACTGGGCACCACCAAAAAGAGACTGGTACCTTCATCATGACATCCATATCTCAGATATTTATTGACATTAATAAGATTCCCTCTCAGTCTTCTCCTCTCAAGGCTAAACAGCCCCAGGTCTCAGTCCTTCCTCACAAGAGAGACGTTCAAGTCCTGCAGTCACCCTCATGGCCCTCTGTTGGACTCTCTCCAGCATGTCCCTGTTTCTCTTGAATCGGGGAGCCTGAAATTGGACACAATATTCCAGGTGTGGTCTCACTAGGGCAGAGCAGAGGGGAAGAAGAACCTCCCTAGACTTGCTGACACACTTTTCTTGATGAGCCCAGGATGCCGTTGGCCCTCTTGGCCACAAGGGCACATTGTTGTCCCATGGATAACTTGCTGCCCACTAGGACTCCAGGGTCCAGCTCCATGGAGCTGCTTTCCAGTGGGATGACTTCTAGTCTGTACTGGTGCCTGGGATTATTTCTCCCCAGATGCAGGACTCTGCACTTGTCGTTGCTGAACTTCATGAGGTTTGTCTTTGCCCAGCTCTCCAGCCTGTCCAGATCTCACTGGCTGGCAGCAGAGCCTTCCAGTGTGTCAGCCACCCTCCAGTTTTGCATCCTCAGTGGAGCTGCTGATGGTACACTCAATCATTAGCTCCACACACTTTTCTTTTAAATCAGCCAGCTCTGCTGCACTGAAGGAAACAATGTCTGTGCACAAGGCAGGTTTAAAGAAGGTCTGACCTGATTAACTGCATCTGAAACAAGGTCTGTGAGCATCATCTCTTTGTATGCTCACAGCACAGAGAATTGTCTCTCATTGGCAGTGTGAACCCAAGCATAGCTCTTGTCACCTTCAATGGAACTTACACTACGCACAACTGATCAAACCCCGAGTCCAGGCACATCCCTCTACATCACACAATTTTATTTTTCCTTTTCCTTTCAAGATTCTTCTCTGCTCTAATTATTTCTAAGTTTCAGTTATCGAGAGCATGCAATGGAAAGCTGGTTTGCTTACTTATACAAAAACCTTCAACTCAGTGGCATAAAGGAGAAAAGAGATCTCAGTTTCCTCTTTGGAGAAAGAAACAAAGTTGATCTGGTAGACTTAATTTGCAGAAGTTAGCAATGAAGCTCCAAGTTATGCTGTGAAGAGTTTAATTTTGTCATTTCCCCTTTCCCTTTCTTCTTCCGTTTGTTTTTCCTTTCCCCTGAATTAAGTAAGACAATGAGAGTGACAGACTGCAGTGTCTGCTTCAGTCCAGGAGTTCTGCTTTGCTAGGATCATTCTTTACAATTCCAGGTCATTGCATGATATCAACTTTGGGATCTGTCAGGATCGAAGGACAAAGCGACTATAAAGGTGATGAGGAGTTTCAGGCCTACGGTCCTTAAAGACACTGAGGTGCTCAATCTAGCACAAGCTAAGTTCTTAAATACCTTTGAAAATGTAGGCTAATTCTATTAAATTACTCTGGCCATCCCTTGATCTTATCCCTGGCATAAGGTAACCTGCCCACTACATCTCTGCCCTGTCTGAGCCCCCATGTCTGTGGGTGAAATCACTGTTTAAAAGTCTGTCAAGATCACCTCTTGGCATTCGGTTCTGAGAAGATACATACCCCAGCCAATCAAGATGTACCACCAAAAGTACTTCCTCTCTGAAAAGAAGGAGATGACCAACAGGGTGTGAAGATACAACCCCTCCACAAGGAGCCAGAAGAAGTTGGCCATGATGCAGTACTGGAAGAAAACCATCATGGCTTTGCAGCCTACCTGGAAGAGAAGAAAGGAGCAGTGGTGAACTGCATCATATTTCCATAGTACCACACCAAAACACCAGCAGACCTTGCTGTGGCTGCATCTTTGGAACTTCTTTTTGCAGTACCTGAAGAAGCCCTTATGGAATGAGCTCTATGGTTAAAAGCAGGAGCCTACCAAGCCTGATTGAGGTGGATATGCTTGACACATGTTAATCCCTGTGTGAAGAGCACAGCATACATTCTTCAGACATTCACCTTAGGTCTGGATGTCCTTTGACTGTGTGAGTCTAGACATGTACTCAAGCTTGAAAACCCTGCTGAGTCATGGCAAACTAGTATGCTGGACCATAACCCCTACCAGCATGGTGGTGCTCTCTGTACATCTTGGATGTACATCTCTAGGAAGCTGGCTTAGTGGCACAGCAGATGCCAGAAGGTCCTGCCCTGATGTGCAGTCACCAGTCTCTCTGCTCTGCCAGAGAGGAGGGTTTGTGGGGCTGAGATAGGAAGCAAACCATTGTACTGGTTCAGAAGAACCCTCCAAAAAGGTGCTCCTTTGAACTGAGACCAACTCAGTGACTGGTTTGTGGAGCAGACAACAAAGAATTGGTTCAGTGTGATAGAAATGAACCGCACTGGAGAGTAAATGAGAATGGGTGGGAATTTCTTGTGCTATTCTTGGCATTAAAGTTAGCATCTTGAAGAACAACACTCTGACTCAAGCATCACAGACTCAGAGTTGTTTTGATTAGAAGAGACTTCTAAATCACAGATGACCTCTACAGGTCCATTCCAACCCAGTCCAACCACTGCCAAGTCAGCAATAAATCATGTCCCTCAGCACCACATCATGGTTTCCCCCATCATTATAACCAGGGTTGCTTGCTAGAATTAGCTGGCTCCCTAAATCCAAAGAAATTAAGCTTCTGACTTGAACAAACTGATTGCCCAGGCAAAAAAAAAAAAAAAGAAAAAGCCACCATTTATAATAAAAAATCTGTGTGAATTAGCTCTTGAAAGCAAAGTCCATTTGTAATCAATCCATGGCTTGGTAAATATTGCAACAACTGAAGGGGGTTGATAAAAATCAGGTCTACAAATAATTATGAACACTCAGGAAAAGAAAGACTGGATACATGTTCTTAAAATAAAGAAAAAGATAAGGAGGAGAAGCAGAGTAAACACTACTAAGCAGACAGATTTCATTGCAATGGAAGGGGAGAGATTTGAAAAGGGAAGGAGGATTTGTTTTTCCTCAGGAAATGAATAATTGAACACAGTGACTTGCTTTGTGAAGACTTCACTGCAGCACAGGTAATGGGAACAGTCACCTTAAAAAAGAAAAAGAAAAAAGGCAAATTTCTCTCTGACACTTAGGGGCCAAACCCACTGCAAAACACCTGAAGGTAGAAATTGGCTGCCCAAAGAAATGCAGAATCATGGAATCATAAAGGATGGAAAAGACCTCTAAGATCATCAAGTTCAACCATCAGGCCAAAACCCACCATGCCCATTAAACCCAAAGTGCCATCCACGCCTACGTGTTTTTTTAACATCTCCAGGGATGATGACTCCACTACCAACTTGAGCAGCCTGTTCCAATGACTGACCACTTTTAGTAAAGAAATTACTTCTAATATCCAACCTAAACCTCCCCTAGTGCAACTTGAGGCCACTTCCTCTTGTCCTGTCACTTGGGAGAAGAGCCAGTCCTCAGCACATGATGTATCCAGGTCCAGCTGCAGTTTTATAGGAGGTCATTGGTTGCATCATTACACACATCCATTCTGTCTGAGCATCCTTGAGATGTTGATTTGGCAATAGTCTCCCTGCCTTCAGTAAGTCTGCTCCAGTAACATATACTATTTTGGTTGGGAAAGACTTTTAAGATCACTGATGGTTGGATTTGATGATCTGAAAGGTCTTTTCCAATTGAAATTATTCTAGTCTTATTGGGGTAACAGCGTGAGAACCTGGCTGCTGGCATCTTCTGGTTAGTGGCTCTGCCCCAGTGTCCTGAAAGTGCAATACACTGAATTTAGAGCAGTAACTGAAGCTCACACTTCTCCCTTCTTCTCCCCTCTCCTGCTGCAAGCAGTTGCTATGAAACACACCGATTGAAAGAGAAGCATGGAAACAGTTTTCTCAAAGCCACGTGGTTTAGAGAGGGACTTGTCCCCACTGACCACACCAAATGAATTCGACCCTCCTCTAGCACCCACCAGTATGTCACACTGGGGACCCTCATGGGCTCCTGCTAATCAATTCCCATGCACATCACCTCCCTCCCATGGTGGAATCAGCAGAGATTTGCTGGAGGCAGGGAGGGGAAGGTGGAGGCAGAGCAGGCAGTTCAGTCCCAGGGAAGGGAGGTGAAAAGAGCTGAGCTGACAAGGGAAGGGGATGCAGCAGCAGCCTCCCTGTGGCATCCCTATGCTCTTTGCTTCTTCCTGCTCTGGTGTTCATATGGCTGTGTGACATCGAAACGCCTCATTTCTTTTGGCCAAAGCCTGAGTTCCTGCTTAGTGTGTCCTCATCCCTGCTGGGGCTGCTGAATTCTTTCATGGTTTCACTCCATCACTACTTGGCCCTAATTCAGCAGCTCACAGGTGAGACATGAAGTTTAAGAGAACAGCTTTGATGCATCTCAACCATGCAGTCCTGAAACACAGATCTGCTTTGGGAATTGAACATCCAGAAATCCTTTCTGGATGGCTGCATTGAAGCTACAGCAGAGCCATGAGTCTGGAGCATGTCACAAGGAGCTGTTATACTTTGCAGGGCCAGGGAAGGCTGCTCCTCAAAAGTACACATGACTTCTGCCTACCAGAATCACTCAGGCAAGGATCCTGAGCCTGGGTTTGCAGAGCTACTGCTGTCACAAAGAGGAAGCTCTGTTGTGTTCAAGCTGTGGCAGCAGAAACCTCAAATCCATCCCCTCTTCTTCCAGTACCGGCAACCACTGCTTTTGTGGTTCCTATCTCCTTCCCTAATGTGGTGGTGACTTGTTATGGTTCTGAGGTGGAGCATGAACAGGGCAGCAGCTGAGTTTTGGTAATTTCTTCTCAGAGAGACCTATAGCAGATCAAGCCTTTGCTTCATGCTGAGGGATATTTGACTATTTGAGCAGCTGCAACCACACCAGGTTTTTTTTGGTTTACATGGAGATAAGATATTTTTATGCATCGTTTTGAGCACATGACAATAACTTATTGCAGCCAGGGACCCCCTGCAACATGGAGATGTCCCACATTGGAACAGAATTGGATGCACTCTCCTGACTTACCAATTAGATCACACTATTTTCTCACTGCCTGGTCTTCTTTCTACTACTGCCTAAGCTGGGTAAGTCTAAACCAGACCAGGTATTTCCACAAGAGATGCAGTTTCTGGGCTGACTGCAGTATTGTTCTTCCACTGAATCCTTTTTGACAGCCAACTCAGTGACACATTTAGAAAACAGCCCTTCCAGGCTTTTGAGAGACCTTATTACATGTAGCACTTGGTAATGGGTCTCTACCTTCCTGATCGATCAGATTCAGCTTCAGAATGGCTGTTATGATGCTGGGAAATACAATCCACGTTTATATAAGATCCTTTACCCTTTAGATGACAGACACTAGGCAGAGATGAGTTATTGTGTCTCAGCAAAGACTTTTTTTTTCCTAAAGAGCAGACCTTGTGATGTGTCAGCGTTGAAAGACTAATACAGGTTAGGCTAATGTCTCCCAAAGAGATTGCCTAAGCCCCAAAGGAGAGGCATTTGTTGCTTTCTGAGACAGCTGCCCTGACCACACACCTGCTTATTGCCTAAGAAGGTAAGAGAGAAGGCAGAAAATATCACATTTACTTTGGAGGAGAAGGGGACTTCTTGCAATCATTTTGGGGTGAACACTTATAGAATCATAGAATGGTTTTGAGTTGGAAGGTACCTTAAAGCTCATCTAGTTCCAGGGGCCACAGGTAGGGACACCTCCTACTAGAATGTACCCTGTCTTTTCAACAGGGGCATGGAAGCATCAGGACAAAGCATGTGGTTAGTTAGAAAGCTGGCACAATGTTGAAAGGTGCTTTGCTGAGAATCAAAACCTTTTAGGTGTCAATAGTGGGTCAAGCCTGGAGCTTTATGGGATGATGGGAAGAGCAGCAGAGGTACCCACAGCCAGCATGCAGCACAGCAAGTCATGTGCTACAGCTGCTGTGAAAACCACAGCCCATGGTGTCAGATCGTGGGAAGAAGGCACACAGACTTTCTAAGAAAGAGGCAAAGAGAAGGGAAATAAGGATGGGTCAAAAAAAAAAAAAAGACTAAGCAATAGCACTACCAGACTTCTTCCCTCTGCCTAGTAGCACTTCATACTTTGAAATAATGTTAGCCCTGAAAAAAATATCTTTCTCCTCAAACTAATGCCATGACCAGCTGACACACCTAGAAAAATGCAGTTCAGATGCTAGGGGCAGACCAGATTAAAGCAAGTTAGCACTAAAACAGACCCACAAGGTTTATCTTCCACCACGAAAGGGAGCTAAGGTCTGTTCAAAGAAGAAATCTCCTGCAAAGTCAGTTGGGTGCTTTTTACTCCTTCCTTCCCTTTCATGGAGTCTGACAAGCAAATTATGTCAAATGATGAACTGCAGCACTAGAAATGGAAAGTACACAGAAACGTTGGGTACTGAGGACTGAACACTATCTAGGAACAACGAAATTAGACTAAAGAATTTCTTAGAATGCCATCTCAATAGAAACAAAAGGGCTTCCCACTGAGGCAAGTAGCCCTCAGTGTGTGACAGCCTAAGTTGTGAAGGTCAAAGCCTTAGTTAAAGCAACTTCTCATTACATCAAAGAAAAGACCTTCATGGGAATAATCATTTCATGTCTTGATGATGAACCTTTCAGCTCCTGCTGCCCTTAGTGGCTTCAAATGTATCTCAACCCTGTAAAAAGCAGGACGGACAGATCAGCGTAACCGAATTCACGGTCACCATTTATCTCAGACACAGGCACAAGAGGCCTCGAACACACACACACACACACACACACACACACACCCTCACACACACACTTTCCCTGTTAACATGCTGCTCTGCATCAGTGCTGCCCTGGAAACATTATGTGAGAGCGCTCTTAAGCCTTGGCAATGGCAAATTAATTCAATTTATCTTACCCTGCTTTCCTCTAGGTCACAATACATTACATTTCATGTGCCCATCACTGCCTAAGAGCACACTCTGGAACACTTACTCCGTGTCAGCTGTCACTGGGCAATTTACGAAGCCATTATAACCTGGATTTGCATCTGAGCTTGGTGATTTGTTACCGCTTTCATAAAGCAAGAGTGATGCTTCTAGACTGATGAGCTGTGCTGTATGGCCATAGCCGTGCCTGCACATGCTGCCTGGACAAGCTGGAGAAGTCAGCCTGCATGAACTTCATGAGGTTCACAAGGCCAAGTGCAAGGTCCTGCACCTGGGCTGTGGCAAGCATCAGCATTGATACAGGCTAGGAAATGAAGGGCTTGAGAGCAGCCCTGTTAGAGAAGGACTTGGGGGCACTGGTGGAGGAAAAGTGGATGTGAGCTGGCAATGTATGCTCACAGCCCTGGAAATCAACTGTATCCTGGGCTGCGTCAAGAGGGGCAGCAAGTCAAGGGAGGTGATTCTGTCGCTCTACTCTGCACTGGTACACCTGCAATACTGGGTCCAGCTCTGTAGTCCTCAGCACAAGAAGGACCTGTTGGAGAAGGTCCAGAGGAGGGTCATAAAAATGGCCACAGGCCTGAAACACCTCTTCTGTAAAGAAAGACTGAGAGGGTTGGGGTTGTTGACCCAAGAGAAGGCTCCAGGGAGACCTTATCGTGGCATTTCAGTACTTAGAGTGGCATATAAGAAAGATGGCAACACACTTTTTAGCAGCGCCTGTTGTGACAGGACAAGGGGTGATGGTTTTAATCTAGAAGAGGGAGACTTAGACTAGAGAGAAGGAAGGAATTCTTCACTGTGAGGGTGGTGAAACACTGGCCAAGGTTACCCAGAAAAGTGGTAGAAGCCCCATCCCTGGAACCACTACAGGTCAGGTTGGATACAATGTCCCTTTTGACTGCAGGGGTATTGGACTAGATGACACTTCAAGGTCCCCTCCAACCCAAACCATTCACGGTTCTACAGTTCTGTGATTCTAAGATTCTATGATTCTGCTTCAGCAAGATAAAGTTTTCCTGCTCCTATCAAGACTGTGGAAGGACAAAGACATTAGGAAGAAGTTACTTGGCTCAATTTCCAACTCTCCTGTGCACCAAGCTTGGTCCACTACTGAACCTGGGCAGAGTATTATTTCTCTGACTAGAGTATCCTTTCTCTGACAAGAGATCAATCTGGACAGACCCCAAAGTCCTAGGAGATAACTTTGGCCTTTCTTTGTGGTTTCACCTCTTTAATGCCAGATGAAAGCCATTAGAAAATGGCAAGGCATTTAAAAGTCTTTTTCTGCTGATACAAAAAGTTAGATGAGACAACCTCTCTTTTACGTACTTGCCACAGAGCAAAGTATGGCACTTGCAGAAACCTTGTAAACTTATTAAACTCTACCAGACCTGATGATCTCAAATGTCATTTCCAGAATTCTCTGATTCTATGAAAATAAATGGAGCTGTACCAGTTTACATCAACAGCAAATGTGGTCCACATGACTGCACTTTATTCCTTGCCCACCTCCCACGCAGGCTTCCTCAAACACAACACTGTCGAATTCAGTAGGAAGCTCTTATGTCTGCTTTTCCTCACATAAGAAGCAAGTTTAAGCCCCATGACTGTGATCCCCAAGGCTATTTAAGCATTTCTCTTCCACCTATTTTAACAGGGGTTATGTAACTATCAGTCTTTGAGGAACTCAGCTTTTCTATTTTGTCTCTTAGGAATATTCTGATTTCTGGGGGGTAGTCCTGTGAGTATTTCTAAGATGGTGATTAGCTCCAGCCGGTCTAGCCTCTGAGTCAGATGACTCAGAGTTGAGTTGAGATGTAAAAATAGGATTATCTTGGTAAATATGCTAACTGTCCCTCCCTCATAGTCATCAATCACAGCCTAATGGTGCTTCTGAACACACCTTCAGGAGCAAGTCAACCGCAAGGCAGCAACTACAGAGGGGAGGTGATGAGAGTTTTAACAATGCCCTTCCCCACACTTTTCACATTTTCTGTCATTATTGGCAGTGCTGCATTGCTTTAGGGTGCCAGCCTGTGAATCAGTTATGCAAAGAAAGTTCCTGCTTCAGAGCTCTTCCACAGCCTAACTTTCTGCCTTCATTCCTGGGTTATTTCCATGAGCAAAGAAGGCGGCAAGGAGATAACTAATTCAAGCAAAAACTGTTTAAAATCACGTTAGAATTTGGTCTTGGTGATCTAGACTGTCTCAAGGGTTACCTGATATCAACAGTTCAAGAATAAAGAAAGGCATAACCTAGAATCTGGTACTTTCTCTTTAGAGGAATGGATTACTCCATCCATCCTCTGTGGTACCTGACCTGTGTCTAGCTGTCAGGAGAGAGACCACTCAGACCTCTCATTAAGCTCCATCTCTGCTGTTTTCTGTTTCTCTTCTTTGTATGGCTGCCCATCTCAGCCAACTCACAGCCCCTTCTCCCTGTTTCTCCCACCTTCTATCTCTCTAAATCGGAATCCCAATACCACGACACAAATTTTCATCACATTCTAGTGTGGCAGGCCTCCAACACCACGCCCCCAGTGCCCAGATTCATCTCCCACTGCCATTAATTCCCTTTCGTTCTCAAAATGGTGATATTTCACCTTTATCTTCTCTGACACTCAAGGTTTCCTTCAATCTCCACCACTGCTTGTTCCTTTGTTCCCCAGCTCAGATCTGAAGCCCACATTTCCTTCTTATCCCACACTCTTTTAACAGAGCTTCAGCTCCCGACACCACAACCCTTCTTTTGAAACCCTTTTATTGTTTGCTTGCTACTCTCAACCCTGTCTGTGGTTGAGTTGCTGTGCAGGATACATTGCAGCAACCAAGGCTTCAACAGGAACTAAGTGCAGTGTTTCCTCTTCTAATAAAACACTTCTGGCTCTGAGTTTGCCCTGCTGTAAATGCTGCGCAGTGGTAAGTGCACTCAGTAAGCTGCACTGCTTGTTCGAATCTCTTCTCAGACTGAAAGAGCTCAAGACCATATTTAGCCATTATACACAAATCCTTCAGTGAACTGTCTTTTAGGCTCTGGCTATATTAACCAGCAGACAGATGTCACAAGCCTAAACTCTATCCTGCACATTCAAAGCACAAACCAACCAAT
This sequence comes from Ramphastos sulfuratus, assembly GCA_013399055.1. Lineage (NCBI taxonomy): Eukaryota > Metazoa > Chordata > Aves > Piciformes > Ramphastidae > Ramphastos > Ramphastos sulfuratus. The sequence goes on from WBNM01019645.1 coordinate 37,505, forward strand.
TATTTGACCTAACTTAAGTCAATCTAACTCAACCAAGTCCGTATAAGCACGACGGAGCTTTAAAACTATTTCTGCAAACAGATGAAGACTGGGGGAAACATTTTGACTGCATTTCATGTAGGTAATTTTTTTTCCTATGACCTAAAAGGTTGTTCGAAATGCTAAGTCAAGATGGGTGCCCATTTTGCAAGGGGTGTGCTCAGCCTAGTGCAGTACAGACAGATTTATTCCACATCATCAAATTGTTGGAGTGGGTCCAGAGAAGGCCATGAAGATGATGAGAGGGCTGGAGCACCTTCCCTATGGGTACAGGCTGTGACAGGTGGGGCTGTTCAATCTGGAGAAGAGAAGGCTCTGGGGAGGCCTTAGAGCAGCCTTCCAATGCCCAAAAGGGACCTACAAGAAAGCCGGGGAGGGGCTTTTTACAAAGGCTTGTAATCATAGGACAATGGGCAATGGCTTCAAGCTGCAAGAGGGTAGATTTAGACAGGAGATTAGAAAGATATTCTATATAGTGAGGGTGGTGAGACACTGGAAAAGGTTGCCTAGGGAGGCTGTGGATGCCCCCTCCCTGGAGATGTTCAAGGCCAGGTTTGGATGGGGCCTTGAGCAACCTGATCTAGTGGAAGGTGTCCCAGCCCTTGGCAGAGGGGTTGGAACTAGTTATCTTTAAGGGCCCTTCCACCCCAAGTCATCTTATGATTCATTTTTTCATGTCACATTTTTATAAGCCTTGTGTATCATCCAGCCATCCAATCTGAGTTGGCAATCAAGGTTAAAAAAACCCTCTGATAGGAAGAAATGCACGCAGTGGTGGGAGCCATGGGTCTGCCTGAAAGCACACTGCCTTCCAGGAGCCCTGGATTCTGCAGGATAAAGTCCTGTATTTATACACTGAGGTGTTTCTGGATGGAACAAACACTTTGCATAAAGCTTTCTGTAGTCATGCCTCAGTCACAACCCAGTGCAAACTCCCACAGGGGTGAGAGGTTAGTTCAAGCTCCACAGCTCATTGAGTTCTTGGCTCCTTTACCAATTGGCATTGGCAGTTATCTGTGGCAGCAGACACCAGGCTGCTCTTTGATATCAACTCAAACAGAAAGGTCGTTATAAGAGCAGGAACAGGACTCAGGGTAAGGATTTAGAAAAAGCCAGAAGGCAAGGAAGAAATTGAGTGGATGGAAGAGAAAAAAGAATCCTTTTTCTTCTGGTGCTCTACGACATAAAAAACAGGTCCAGAAGGGATCTACTGGCCTGCTTGTGCCCAGGCCTCTGTTATTACCAGCAAGCAGCTCATCTAATGTCATGAATTTATTATGGAGAGGATATTTATTTATTTATTTATTTATTTATAGATGACTCCTGATCACATTTCTTCATTCTGGTGATTCCAATTTCCTGTCTAAACTTATTCATGACCAGTGTCCTCTTACGTCAACACAGCCTTTAGACAAACAGCTCTTACCCCCCTTAATGTTTGCTCCAATTGATAACACTGAATTTTAAAGTGGAAAAAAATACTCCAGCTTCAGTATTCTGCTCATTTATCACCACAGTGGGGAAATCTCACTGTTGCAGACAGCTAGCATGGGATACACATCCAGATGAAAAATAGACAGTGATGTCTACTCACAGATGTCCTGCCTAAACTCCTGCAGAGGTCTGGCCACTGCAATCAGTGGAGCCCAGACAGCCATCCAAACACAGGTGCCTGCTTCAAAGTGAGGGGAACAGCCCTCCAGGCTCCAGAGAGTAGAACAATTAGAGCTCAACTGATTATGGCTGCACAGGGCTAAACAATCCCTGTTCATAACACTCATAAAATGCTTTAGGTTGGAAGGGACCTTAAAGATCATCTAATTCCAACCCCCCACTTTCCACTAGATGCCCCTCAAACTTATGCTCTAGTCCCCTTGCCAGCCTCGTTACCCTTCTGTGGACGTGATCCAGCACCACAATGTCCTCCTTGTAGTGAGGGGCCCAAAACTGAACACAGTACCCACGGTGTGGCCTCACCAGTGCTGAAGTGGGGATTGAGTCCTGCATCAGGGGACAAGCACTGTCCTGCTCCTGCTGGCCATATTATTGCTGATCCAAGCCAGGAAGTTTTTGACCTTCTTGGCCATGCACTGGCTCATATTCAGCTGGTTGGTGACCAATACTCACAGGACCATTTCCACTGGGCAGCTTTCCAGCCACTCTTCCCCAGTCTTACAGCACTGCATAGGGTTGTTGTGAGCCCCAGTTGCAGGTTTGACCTCAGAAGCGACCAGTTGCCTATAAACTTTTGATCCTGGTAATTTATTTTATGACTTCTCCATAAAATTTCAACTGCAGAAATATTTTTTTGTTTGTTTCTTCCAAACAATAAAAAAACATATACATCTTCCCAAGGTACTGTTTCACTTGCCATTTGCAAAGCAATTTTTGGTGGACTGTTTAAGAGGAGCAACAGACACAGGTGGAAAATTCAAATTGCACAGCTACTTACTGAGCTCACAAAGCAGTGTTCAGATTCTCCACTTTCAAACAGGATGACATCTTTTATGAAGACTGCAATGGCTCTCATGATGAAGGACATGAAGAGATGCATATGAATATAATTCCGAGTACAGTGTAGTTTTCTGTTGGGAAGAGATGGAATAACATTTTTGAATAGCAAGGCTTCTCCAAAGCATTAGTTACCTATTTACATGTTTCTTCTGCCAAGATATAGACTGACANCTGCTGGCCATATTATTGCTGATCCAAGCCAGGAAGTTTTTGACCTTCTTGGCCATGCACTGGCTCATATTCAGCTGGTTGGTGACCAATACTCACAGGACCATTTCCACTGGGCAGCTTTCCAGCCACTCTTCCCCAGTCTTACAGCACTGCATAGGGTTGTTGTGAGCCCCAGTTGCAGGTTTGACCTCAGAAGCGACCAGTTGCCTATAAACTTTTGATCCTGGTAATTTATTTTATGACTTCTCCATAAAATTTNGGTGCCTGCTTCAAAGTGAGGGGAACAGCCCTCCAGGCTCCAGAGAGTAGAACAATTAGAGCTCAACTGATTATGGCTGCACAGGGCTAAACAATCCCTGTTCATAACACTCATAAAATGCTTTAGGTTGGAAGGGACCTTAAAGATCATCTAATTCCAACCCCCCACTTTCCACTAGATGCCCCTCAAACTTATGCTCTAGTCCCCTTGCCAGCCTCATTACCCTTCTGTGGATATGATCCAGCACAGCAATGTCCTCCTTGTAGTGAGGGGCCCAAAACTGAACACAGTACCCACGGTGTGGCCTCACCAGTGCTGAAGTGGGGATTGAGTCCTGCATCAGGGGACAAGCACTGTCCTGCTCCTGCTGGCCATATTATTGCTGATCCAAGCCAGGAAGTTTTTGACCTTCTTGGCCATGCACTGGCTCATATTCAGCTGGTTGGTGACCAATACTCACAGGACCATTTCCACTGGGCAGCTTTCCAGCCACTCTTCCCCAGTCTTACAGCACTGCATAGGGTTGTTGTGAGCCCCAGTTGCAGGTTTGACCTCAGAAGCGACCAGTTGCCTATAAACTTTTGATCCTGGTAATTTATTTTATGACTTCTCCATAAAATTTCAACTGCAGAAATATTTTTTTTTTGTTTCTTCCAAACAATAAAAAAACATATACATCTTCCCAAGGTACTGTTTCACTTGCCATTTGCAAAGCAATTTTTGGTGGACTGTTTAAGAGGAGCAACAGACACAGGTGGAAAATTCAAATTGCACAGCTACTTACTGAGCTCACAAAGCAGTGTTCAGATTCTCCACTTTCAAACAGGATGACATCTTTTATGAAGACTGCAATGGCTCTCATGATGAAGGACATGAAGAGATGCATATGAATATAATTCCGAGTACAGTGTAGTTTTCTGTTGGGAAGAGATGGAATAACATTTTTGAATAGCAAGGCTTCTCCAAAGCATTAGTTACCTATTTACATGTTTCTTCTGCCAAGATATAGACTGACAATTAATCATTAGGAAGCCTGAAAAAACTATGTTTTGATGTAAATCACCATAAAACCACTTAAGCCTTTTAAACTCCGTAAATGGTGTGGCAATCCATAAATCTGCAGCAGTATTGCTGTCTGTCCAATTCTCAGCAAAAAAACAAAAACAAAACCAAAAAACAGGTCAAAATACAGAAAGCCAGAAAACAAGTCCATCACACTGCTCCCCTCTGGAGAAGAAACAGTTTTGACTGATTGAACTGCTCACAAGAAAGGTCTGCTTTGTGCAGAATGTTTGTACTGCAATAATTCTTTTCAAAGTGAAATGTTTCTTCAGGAAGAGAAATAAATTCTTAGTAGCTGCTGCCAAAATTAGCATGTATTACAGGCTTTCTGGAGCAATAAGAACTATCTATTCACTTAGAAATGACTAGTTATTTTTGAGAACACCACAGTGTTTTTTTGAAGATGAATTCTGATCAAGTAGGTCTACTTTTCAAGAGAGACTTTACACCAGCTGAAGTGAGAGGTCTAATACCCTGGAAATTGGCACTTTGTACACTCATCAGAAACACCACAGACCTTGCTCATCAACGTGATCAAATGAACACCTTTCAATGAGTCACTGAGCATTGCCAGGGTTTAAGCTCTTAATGTCTGACAATGGCAAGATAATGTGACTTGAGCTCAGTCCTCTGTACTTGCAGGTGAAGGCAAGTCAAATTACACTTTCCCACAAATAAAGATCATCATCCTCCACAGTTCCCCCAGCTTGGCTGGCACCTTGCACCTCGTTGAGATGTGTGTCTGATTCACTCTTCTCTTGTAAGAGAAGCAGAGAGAGTGTGTGTCCTGAGATGTGCAAAGAGTTCAGTCTTGGAATGAATGTGAGAATTGCCCTAGATTGTATGCTGCTTCCTACAACTTTCTTTGAGGCTGATGTCTAGATCAGACTATTTTAAACTGGACAACCATATCAGGCATTTCAGGGAAGCAACTGGAAACTGGAATGAGGAGATGGAGTCACATCCTGAAGGCTCTTCCATCTCACAGAGGCTGGCTTTTTGCTGCTCTCCTTATACATAAACAATACTGATCACCTTATATGCAGACTTCTTCACATGTATTTATTACAAATAATAGACACTGTTAATTAATTTGCTGCAATCTAGTAATTTAACACCCTTTGATATGCTGAAGAATGTTTGCCCATCATCAATTCATAAGAGCTTGTGTTTCTTGAAGTTTCTGCATCACATTTGCCACTGCTGTGCACATCTCAGAGGCTCCAGCATGTCTAAAATGGCTCTGGGTGCCTATGTCTTGTCATAAAACTATAGCAGGAATTGTTTCTGAAACAGACTTTGGGAAGTAGTTTTGGGCTGTGATTCCCCTGTACCATTCTGAATATCTGCTTTAGTAGCAATGCATCATTCCATAGCACCCAACTACATAACTAGACTAGATCTCTGTGGACTGTAACAAGGCTATGGCCTCTAATACAGAGATCCAAATGTAACACTCTCCACTTAGAGAGATGAATCCCACCTAATGGGTTACAACTCTCACACAAAGGCCACAAATCACGTACCAGAAAAGAGTGGTACTGCAAGACGCAGGACATTGCTTCCCTTGCCCAAGTGTGGAACTCTTTTGCATCCATTTGTAACATTCACAGCCTGCAACTTAAACTATGCCCTTTGGGTCATTCCCTTACTTACGTCTTTTTTGCCCATGGCCTTACCTGAAGAGACATAAAATGATCATAGCAGCTGTGAGAGCAATGAGCGATAGTGTGTGGCCAATGGTGTAGCCAGTCTTGACTGTGCCGTAGAATGCCGTTTGCTAACATGAAAGAGAGAAAGAAAATAGGACTTTCAAAGAGCTGCCAACATACATTCCTAAATATACCATCACAAAGCTCTCACTGACTTGCTTGCTGAGACAAGGAAACCACCCTGCTTCATTGTCTTAAAGAATCTCCAACTCCTTCATCATTTAAAATTACATCTGGTAGAGTATATTACTAAAAGACCACCAAGGTGAGTAAGAAGAATGTGCCTGGTCGCTGTAAAAGCTTGGATCACTCCAAAAGCAGGTTAGAGTTACACAAGGGAAAAGTTAGTGCAGGAAAGAGTCTGATTTGACACTTGCAGAGACAGCTACATGGTTAGAAACATGTGGAACGAGTATGACCAGCGTTCAGTCAGTGCACTGACACATTGGCTCTGAGATAATGAGTATGTGTTCTGGTAGGGCACAAATCCTGCCAGGCTGGTTTAACCCTTGCTCTCCTCCTCCTGTTGTGGGTCCAGGAGTTGAAGTAGATTGAGCAAACAATGAAGCAGCAAAACCTGAGGGCTGGGAGCTTAGCAACACGTGTCAGGTGTCTGGCGCTGCCCATCAACGTGCCTGCGTGGTCACACGAGGCATGAAGCTTTGAATTCAATGGGCAGAATAATGATGCTAGTGCCTATTGGCCAGTTTCATTTTCAAAGTGATCTATTTAATGGGAGGTGATGTAGAAACCACAGTGCCTTTCTGCGCTGCCTTTCTGCATCGCCTTTTCTGCCCTTCTGCACTGACCCTCCACCGGGAGCAGTGCCCCATTAGCGGTTGGTTAACTGGGAATCGTTGCAGCCACCTGTTTGCAGCTTACACTGGTGGCTCGGCAGCAACTCAGCTTTTCTCTCCTTCCCCCTACCTGGAATATTTTGTATTTTACCACAGGATCCTAATCGTGAGTTTTGGTAGCCTCCTTGTAGAGGAAACTTACTCAGGGACCAAGGCATCATGAGTACATCTGCTAGAGTTGATACTAAGCCTCCGTAAGCATAGTTAGAATTGTTCCTGTTTCCACATTCCTATTTTCCAAGTTCTGATCGTTTAAACTGTTTAATTCTGTGTTCATAAATATCCTTTGTGTAACTATTTCCTGTCGACTGAAAATCCAAAGAATCTCAGGGAACTTTCCCAAATTTTTTAATATTAATAATAAAAAATAATATTCATACAGAAATTAATAATAATATTTCATAACAGATTATTAATATCATATCAGTATGGTGAGCCTCACCTTAGTAAGGAAACTTGAGGATAGAACTGGTCTGGAAATTGGTTTGTTTCTGAGGAAGGTAGACATTGCAGGAACTGGATGATCCTTGAGATCCCTTCCAACCTTACCATTCCATGATTCTATGATTGTATTTTGGCACATAAAAACCTAAAACCTTCTCACTTGAACTCACAGATAGGTTAACTCAGAAATGTGTGTTAAGCTGGAAATTAGTCCATGGCTTTTCTCTTTTGATAGCACACTGAGGGCATCTCTGAGCATGGGGCACCACAGGACTTAAATCCAACAGGGAAGCTCCGAGTATAAATAAAATAGGCAAGCAAGGCAACAAAACTCCAGCAGCCCTAAGGTTCTCCAGCAGCACTCAAAATCAATAGATTTTGATTTTCACTTAAGAAATCCCAAACAAACAAAAGATCAGTTAGTATTTGGACATTTTTTTATCAATGAAAAATCCAAGTTTTTATGAGAATCTAAGTTTGTGAAGGAAATGCATGTCAGGGTGTCTTGAGTTCTTGCTGTAGTGTTAGACTGATTTAGAGGACAAATTTAGGCAATTTCATCATTCTCTGGCTTCTGAGATCTTCCATTTTATTTCACAGGAACTTGATAAGAATAATTAGAGTGGATTCTAAACTAAGATTAAATGAGAAGTAGCTCAGTAATAACTGAGAACTGACCTCAGGAAGTGTCTGTTTTCATCACCATTTTCAGACAGAGCCAGTGTGGATGCCTGGAGTGGTCCTTTTCTGACCAGATGGAGGCACACGGTGAGAAATTCTACATCACATCTGACAATGCAACAGCAAAACAACCTCCTGTTTGCTCATATGTGTTTTTTAAAGGTCAGGTTGCTGAAGGAGTCATTATCACTGCAAAGATTGTAGGTGCGCTGCTTTGGTCCTTACATCACTTCTTAGGGACTCCCAGAATTCACAGCTAAAATCTTACACACAGCCCTTCTTTATTTCTCATCTTTTTCTTCTCTTTCTGGCTTGGGTGCATGGAGCATTTTAAGCATGGGAGGTTACCAGCCTGTTCTGGACACCATGTCCCATGCAGCCTGCTGTTTTATTCTCTTCCTACTCCCTTTATTTTTTCCTCCCCAAACTGACAGCCAATTCAGCAGCAACAAAAATCTATTCTTCTTCACAGACTAGCACTGCATGTTTCACCCCCTTCCACCACCTTTCACACAAATTAGCCTTAAACAGTATAACAAAACCATGGAAATCAAGAGAAAATAATTAAGAAAGAATTAAAAGAGCACAATGCATGTTCTCTTGGTAACACGGCACTCTGGCAGGGCTGCAATCCACAGGGTCCTAGGAATTCCCAAATCCCCTTTGCAGCTGGAACATAAACCACAGCTCTGGATGGAGGACCTTCCCAGGGCAGATCTGTAACAATGGCTTTTGCAGTGCACAACAGGTGTCACTCAGATCAATTACAGGAACAGGACACTTGAGGGTGCAAAGTGGTGCTCAGCCTAGAAGGCAGATTAAAGATCTCAGCAGCAAAGCCCTGAAGCTCTTTGTGCATCTTTCCCTTTGCTGTTTTCTGTATTGTTTAACTGTTCAGGCTGGATCAGTCCTGTTTAGAGTCTTAATGCTTTGTGTGCCTTAGTGACGTGACCACACACAAAGACCTCTCACCATATGTATTTAGTCATTATTGAGATTCATGGAATCATAGAATTATTTCAGTTGTAAAATACCTCTAAGATCATCGAGTCCAACTGTCAACCTAAGACCACCATGGCCACTAACCCATGGCCCCCTATTCTATATCTAATTTCAGAAGCACTGACATGTGACATACAATGGGAGAAAAATCATGGGCGTGGCACTGGTGAGGCTGCACCTTGAATACTGGGTTCAGGTTTGGACCCCTCACTAGAAGAAGGACATTGAGATGCTGGAGAGTGTCCAGAGAAGGGCAACAATGCTGGTGAAGGGTCTGGAGAACAGGGTGAGGAGCAGCTGAGGGAACTGGAATTGTTTAGTGTGGAGAAGAGCCTGAGGGGAGACTTCAGTGCTCTCTACAACTTCCTGAAAGGAGGTTGAAGTGAGGTGGGGGTCAGTCTCTTCTCCCTAGTAGAATAGGGAGATAGAATGAGAGGAAATGGCCTGAAATTGTGCCAGGGGAGGTTTAGTTTGAATATTAGGAAAACATTTCTTTCCTGAAAGAGCGGCCAGGGATTGGAACAGGCTGCCCAGGGAAGTTAGTGAAGTCACTGTCCCTGCAGATGTTCAAGAAATGTATGGGCATGGCACTCTGAGATATGGTTTAATGGCCGTTGGGTCTTAGGTTGATGATTGGACTTGATGATATTATAATTCTTTTCCAACCAAAACAATTCTGATTCTGTATGATTGCAGTAAAACATAATTATTTTCTAGCATAAGCATTTTCTTGTTGACCATGGGACAGCTACAGGTGCCTGCTTTAGATTACCTGCTGAACTTTTACTTAAGTGAGGTGAATCTTGCTGCTGTTAGCAGCATTTGTTATCCTTTTTAGACTTTACCCTTCATGTCTCAACATGCAGCAAATCAGCAACAAACTCCCTCCTGAGTAATGACAATGCTCTATGAAGCTAATTATACCTAGATCAGTGATTACTAATTAACACACAGACAATCTCCCAGAGAGCTTGTGGATTTCATAGAACCACAGAACAATTTGTGTTGGAAGCAGCCTTAAAGATCAACTAGTTCCAACCCCCTTGCCATGAGCAGGGACACCTTCCACTAAGATCAGGTTGCTCAAAGCTCCATCCAACATGGGCTTGAACACTTTCAAGCAGGGGGCATCCACAACTTCTCTGGGCAGCCTGTTCCAATATTGTGCAATTTCCTTAGAAAATTCAGTAACTGGTGCAGCCCCTAATGTCTTCTAGATCCTTAGCTGCTTGAGGTCAGCAAGGCAGCACTGATGGCAACTGAGTTGATGTACTTCTATACCTTTTGAATCTTATGGTGGCCTAGAAACACTGGAATCATCATATCTAATTAAGGATAAATATAACTGGGGGGTGGTTATTCAAAGTTGAACATGGAAAGTCAAGCACCTAAAGTTATGTGTTGGCATCATAGACACACTGGTCTCATCTTCTCAAATGCTGGTTTCCTGACACTTCCCTGAAATTCAAAGGGAGGATTGTCTCTTTGACAAGACATTTGATCTCTCCTTCCAGGGATGCTCAAGAGGATCCTTCCTTCTTGAGGAATCAGAGTGGGAATGCAAAATTTGATCATGAGAAGAACATGTGATTCTGATTTTGATCCTTGGTAAATCTTGATGTTTACCCATCCAAGTTTACAAACCTCTTCCCCTGGAGTACTGTTGGAATCGTATCCACAAGCTACAGCATATGGTGCAGGGTACACATCTGTCCAGCCCTGGCTTGTACAATTCCTGGTCACATTCCCTAGAAGGAAAGAGAAAAGGAAGATTTAGAAAGAAACATTCAGCTTGCTGTTGAACTAAAGTCTCCTTTTTATTGATCCAGATCACATGCATCCAAAGAAGGGCAATGAACCTGGGAAAGGGTCTAGAGCATACCTCTTGTGAGGAGCAGATGAGGAACTGGGGTTGTTCCTCAGCTGAAGGAAAGGAGGCTAAGGGGAGACCTTCTTATTGTCTACAACTCCCTGGAAGGAGGTTGGTCCAAGGTGTGGAGTCAGTCTTTTCTTCCAAGTAACAAGCAACAGTACCAGAGAAAATAGTCTCAGATTATGTCAAGGTGCACAGGTTGGATGTTAGGAAAAAAAATATTCCCTGAAAGTGTTGTCAAGCCCTGGAGCAGGCTGCCTAAGGCAGTGGTGGAGTCCCCATCCCTGGAGGCATTTAGAAGACATGTAGATGTGGTGCTGAGGAAGGTGGTTTGGCAGTGCTGCATTGATGGTTGGACACAAAGATCCTAAGTCCTTTCCAACCTACACAATTCTATGAAATGCCAAAGGACATATCTTGTAACTCCCCTAGTTTTCTTTTTTTCTGTTAAATGTGTTTATGTCACACAGAACAAATAGGTGGGAGGTGTCAAGGGTTAGAGCTGGGCTGATCACTACACAGATTAGGTTGTAAAGTTCAGACTTCAAAACCAAGTCTATTTCAATACTGAGGTGCTGACAAAACATCTGTTTTAATGGTACCATAATGTCAGTTCTACTCAGACTTCTGGTTGTTGGCACTGCACCAGTATTTTTGGGTGTGTTATTGTCATATTGGCTTTGTTCCTGGAAAATTTTTCATCTCAACAGAGCATTGAAACATCAACATCTTTCTATTCACCTGCAAGCAGCCAAGACAGGGGTAGGTAAAGTGACCATTTCACATTATGTAGGTAAGGTTGGAAGTCTGGGAAGTGAATGCAATCCTCGAACCCCAGACCTTGCATGCAAGGTAAACCTTGGTCAAATGTGACTCCTGGGAAACCTGCTGTACTCTTGTTTGAGAACCAAACACTTCAAAGTTTGGCTTTGAGGAGAGAAAAAACAGATACTGACAACTTGCACTGCCTGTTTTAACGTGTGTTCTCAAAGGCTGGGAGATATCCTGGACTCCTAAGCTAGTTGAATGACCAGGGCCTCCAATCAACTGAAAAGAGCCATAATTAACATGAAGATATCTCCTTCAGCCAAAGTTCAGCCAAATAAGTTCACATGCCTCTCTGGAACTCTGGGAGTTCTGGTCCACCTGGGATTGCAAGGTGGCTGTCTAGTGCAAGGCAGTTTTAACTCTTTATCTCTGCTTCCTGTCTCAGATAGATCTCAAACCTACATTGGCCAGGGGCTGTACAGACATTCATCAAGCAAAAGAAGGAGAGACTGTGAATTGGACCTTACAGGCTTTAACCTGAAAGGTTTGTAGTCTAAAAGGCCGAGACAGAGGTTTCTCAGATAGAAATAACAAGCAATATGTCCCACAGCAGGATTCTCCCAGCACCTGCTCTGACCACCAGTCCATACCCTGTCCATCTCATGTGATCACAGCACTGTGGCTTTCATAGAGTCAGAATGGTTTGAGTTGGAAGGGACATTTAAAGTTCATGTAGTCCAACCCCCCTGCAGTCAGCAGGGACACCTTCAACTAGAGCAGGTTTCCTTCAGTGTTATTTATCACACAGACTTCCATCCCTGACCTGAAAGCTGGTACAATAAACCAGAATGAACAAACAGTAGTCAAAACTTGCTCCTTAGATGAAGAATTACCTCAGTGAAATCAAGAGCTTTGCAAACATTTACAACAATGGGGTTCTTTGCACACAGGAATAATAAAACTTCTGCAAACAGGAGCAAATAAATTATGCACTTATGAGTCATGAAAATATGCAAGCATCACCTCCAGGAATTTCTGACAACTGAGTCATCTGAACATCATCCTAACCATGGACCTGTCTTGCACTGAAATCAGCAGCAGCCTATTCCCATGGCTTAACTCACTTCATGAATCCCTGTGGCAGGCGGATCTTGACACTAAAACATGTCCCTGTGATTTGTCTTTACAACAGATCTGAGGTCCATGAACACTCTGGTGCCTCTGTTCATTTTAACAGCTGCTCCAAAAGCAGTTAAATGTAGCACAGTTTGGTGGGTTGCTGTCCTCCAGGCTTTTTCTGCACAGTCATGGTTTGCATTTCATTTTTACCAGGATTTGTATCAGGATTTTAAGAGAGCTTATGCAAACAAATCAAGGACATGACTGTTCAGTAATTTTTTTGGGGTTTTTTTTTTTTTTGAGGTGTTATGTAATTTCAGATATTTTTTGCTCATTACAATAGATCCCATTATCTGAATGTATTTCCTGCTCAAAATTCTGTTGGGGATGCCTTTGGCTTTCATGGTGGTTTTGATTACTTGCTTATTCTCAACAAACTAAGGGATGCTTCTCTCAGCTTAATCTTGTCACTTTTCTCAGAAGTGCACTTGTGAATGGGAGCATGGCATGTAAAGGTAAGGTCTCTTCTGGGTGCTGTCAGGAGCACAGAACAAAATCCCTGGTTCCCATTTCAGGGGTGAACAATCTCTGCAGAAGCACTAGTGTATGACCCCATGAAGATGGACTATTGTTTAGGAGAGGCAGAAGCACCAAGTGTTAAGGTCCCACGAGGATGCAATTTTGTTTATGAGATGCAGAAGCACCAAGTGTAAGGTCCCATGAGGATGCAATTTTGTTTATGAGATGCAGAAGCACCAAGTATATGGTCCCATGGGGATGGGACATTATGAGATGCTGCTACTTGATGCTGCAGTGGCACACTCCAGCTGATCCACAGTGACTCTGGATGTGGCAAAGAGGAAGTAAGGCAAGTAGGGTGAACTGTTCTCACTGTAATGTAAATTCAGTGTGTAAATCATGCATGTTGGCAGCTATCCAGGATCCTCAGACACACAATCATTGCTGAGGTGCAGTAACTTGATTTTGTGTCTGAGTCCAGAGCAAAGCATCACAGGGAGAAAATCAGAGCAGTCTCAGCAGCCCAGGGCTTCCACTGCTGTCTTCTCTCTTTACAGGTACGAGGACAAAGGAGTTTAAAGATGAGGTTTTAAACGGTGCAAGGTGATGACCTTTTGTAAGGCTCCCTGCCAGGCAGGAGGGGATGGATGTAGAAAAGTAGCAAAACAACAGTGCAGAAATGAAAGGAAAAAAATTAATTAGTTCTCTGGAGGTGGCAAATAAAATGTGCAAGGGAATACTTACACAGGGTAAAGAAAGTATAACTGCTGCTGGAGAACCAGGATGGGAAACTAAGCAGTCAGCTTTCCCAAAGGGTGCTGTGGTACAAAAGCCACTGCTTACATAAAGGAATTAGAAGCATAAATATGAGGCTCACCTTTGGCTCATTTATATCAAGTGTTTATGACACTCGATGCATAATCTCTGTTGAAAGGCAAAGAGGAAAGCCTCAGACCTGAATGACTAGTTTGGGGGAAGTTTTACTGCAACAGTGCCTTGAAAGCTCACACATAGCAGCATGAGGAGCCACAATTCTTCAATCAAATCACCACATTTCCTGGGCCAGCTCTGTCTTTTTGCAGGTGTATTGGGAACTGGTCTCTTCTTCCTAGTACGGGACAAGGGGCAATGAGCACAAACTAGAACACAGGAGGTTTCACTTAAGGAAAAACAACTTCCCTGTGACATTTCCTGGGCCAGCTCTGTCTTTTTGCAGGTGTATTGGGAACTGGTCTCTTCTTCCTAGTACGGGACAAGGGGCAATGAGCACAAACTAGAACACAGGAGGTTTCACTGAAGGAAAAACCTCTTCCCTGTGACAGTGCTGGAGAACTGGTCCAGGCTGCCCAGAGAGGTTGTGGAGTCTCCTTCTCTGGAAACGTTCCAAACTCACTCAGACATGTTCCTGTGCACCTGTTCTGGTTGACCATGCTTTAGCAAAGAGGTTGGACTAGATGATCCTCAGGGGTTCCTTCCACCTCTCATAATTCTGTGACTCTGTGATTTATTCATGACATACTGGAAGACAAGTGAGGAATCAAGATAAAACCAAAACATTTTCTTTGTAAGAAGTGTTTGATCTGAGTAGGAGTTAAACACTGAATAGATGAACTGAAGGAATAAGAGAGAACTGTATTCCTAGCAATCTGTTGTCTTTGTCCAACACTTCAGACTCAAAAAGGTTTGACAAAGTGTAAGGAAAACCTTACAAGGTGTCTTTGACTCAGAAACACGACTGAAAGTTTGTACCATAGGTGAAGTTTTAGCTTTTTGATCTTGGTGGAAGAAAAATTCTTGCTGGCTTTTAATGGGAGGTTGAATTCATACAAAGTAAGAGATTGAAGGTCAGGCATTGCCAAGGGGTGTTTGCTTTTGTCTCCCTCTTGCTTCTCTTGCCCTTTTCTGTAATAGTTTCCAAGGGAAAGGGGGAAGGTCTGAGTGGCATTCTGTCCTGCTTCTCTGTCATCATATGCCATGGTCAGAAATCAATTTATTTTCAAGCAGAAGCCATTAAAGCAATAGAATTTCTTATCATTTACTCTTCTTGAGATGCTGCTCTGTCCACTGGATGATCTCAAGTTCCATTTTTATTGTTGATCTGTCCTACTGTTACTGGGGAAACACCTGAGACTATCAGACAGCTATAGTTTGTACTAAACCAGATGTTCAAGACCAGGGGCCTACAGAAAGGCTGGGGAGGGATTATTTACAAGGTCTTGTAATGACAGGAGAAGGGGCAATGGGTTTAAACTGGCAGAGGGGAGATTTAAACTGGATGTTAGGAGGAAGTTCTTTGCAGTGAGGGTGGTGATGGTGATGCTCCCTCCCTGGAGGTGTTCAAGGCCAGGTTGGACGAGGCCTTGAGTGACCTGTGCTAGTGGGAGGAGTCCCTGCCTATGGCAGGGGCTTGGAACTGGATGATCTTTGAGGTCCCTTCCAACTATTCCTTACCATTCTATGATTCTATGATTCTACAATATTGCAATCATAAAGTACCAGGAAATATTCACAAGGGAAAAAACCAAAAACCCAAAAAACAACAAGCAGCACATTTCTGGATAAGTGGTGGTACAGCAACCCCACAAGCCATGGGTTTTTTGCTTTTGTAGAGGCCATATCAGACATCCAATGGACTGTGTTTGGCTGCATATTTCTAACATCAAGCAAGGTGCAAAAATGATGGAGATGAACAAAATAAAGTGAGGGGATTAAGATACTGCATTAGAGAATGGAGGGAAACCAGGAGCTCACTGCAGGGGCAGGTAACCTCTAGAGGTCCCTTCCAACTCAAGCCATTCTATGATTCTATGAACTCATGGAGTAAGGGTGGGAAGATACAGCCAAAGCTGCAGTGATTATCTAATAACAGTCCTGGTATTCTTTCAATGTACTTGACCGAGACTGAAGAATTTTGAGTTAAACTATGCAAATGTATGCACATGTTGGTGTGCTTAGCACTACCCACCTGCAGAAGGGCAGGATCCAGATAGCTCTGTCCTAGATGGCTTGAAAATAGGAATATATCAGAATTAATGATGAGTTCAGTCCTTGCAGTCAGTAGGACCACTAAGCACAAGGAAGGAGAGCAGGAGAGAGATGTAAAACATACTCATGAGGGAGGAAAAAGGAGATCAGAAGTAGATTTAAAATACTAGAGAAAAAAGGAGTTTGGCAAGCCTGAAACTCAGAAGGATCTTATCTCATTTACAAGGATTCCAGGGCTGGGTTATCCCCATCCCTGCCCTCTCAATTAATCTTGTACTTAAAGCTGAAAAAATGTCAGTGCTAAATTTTTACTGTTTAACTTGTGCATGATGGACAATTTGCTTTTGGAGAAACCAGAGGAAGAAAATCCCTCTTACAAATGTCATCTTCCATGTATTGAAAGAAAGCTGGAAGGCTCTGGTCAAGGGATAGCAAATAATGTCAGAAATATTTTCATCTGTCTCCTTCACATGGAACTGACGAATGTCAAGAAATAATGAAAATCTTCCAGATCTGTGAATGGCACAAAAATTTAATGTCAAATGACATCAGGACTGTGCTAGGCATTTTAAGGTTTCTAAATGCCACGAGATATTTTATCCTTCATTTACCATGAGACAGGATATTAGTCATTTGAAGAGCGTATTTTCCATTAGGCAGGAAAAGTACATTAACTGTTTGTTTCCCAGTATTTCACCTTTCTCCTGCTCTAAATATATAAAAAAATATTTTTCTTTTGCTCACAATTTGCTATAAGCTTTCATGTTCCTGCAGAGGGATCAAAGAGTAAGACATAAACATTAACCAGATGAATGCTTTCCTTGAAACCTCTTCAATAATACTCACTACTACAAAGGAAGAACTGCTTCACAAACTTTAATGGCATTAATTTAGCAACAAATCCTATAAAACCAGACTGAGTCTCACTCTCCCTCTATTTAGGATCATATCTGCTTTCTACATCTGTATATGATGTGCACTGCTCTGAGAAAAATCAAAGATGTTCCTTCTGCTTTGGAAATGACAAAAGGAGCTGCCTCACATGTACACTCTGCAAAGTTGAGATTCACATCTGCCAGAGCCACTCTACAATCATTTGACTGTAAATGGAGATGAATATGTGGTTTATCTGCACCCTGGATTTTGGGAATTTCTCCATTTTCCCTTATCTTATAGGATCACAGAATCATAGAATGGTTTGGGGCCTTTAAAGGTCATCTCATTCAAATCCTTCTGCAATCAGCAGAGACAGAATCATAGAATAGTAAGGTTGGAAGGGATCTCAAGGATCATCTAGTTCCAACCCCCTGCCATAGGCAGGGGCACTTCCCACTAGTACAGGTCACTCAAGGCCTTGTCCAATCTGGCCTTGAACACCTCCAGAGAGGGAGCAGCCACAGCTAGAGCAGGTTGCTTAGATCCCCATCCAACCTGACCTGGTGTGGTTCCAGGGATGGGGCATCTACCACCTCTCTGGGCATCCTGGGATGGAGTTTCACTATCCTTAGTGTAAAATAAGATAAACATCGTTATCTATATGATCAAATATACATAATGCCATTGCTATGCCTTCATTGCATGAAGAAAAACTTAGAGAGTTTTTTTCTTCCTATTTAACTGACTCTGCTCAGTTTCTAAAACCCAGTGAGCAAATGCAATGCTCAGGAGAGGAAAGGCCACAAAGCATCAACAGCAGGAAATTATTCCACATGGCTGGGCCGAGGCACAGGAGTCTTGTCTTGCAAGATGTGATAGTGCAGCAGTTTCTGCCTGCTTCCCCTGGGTGTTGATGCAGCAGCACTGAACTACTGGGGAGCTTTGAAAACCAGAAGGCTATAGAAAAAGGACCGAATCCTGGGAGTTTTGAGTTTCCCTTCTAGGTCTGCAAAGTTTTGGTGTGGCCTTGTGCAAGTCATGTAATCAGTGTGTGCTGGTTAATCAGTGCAGTGCTCTGACCTGGTAAACAGGGACAATATTGTATCCTTATTCCTATTCATAATCCATCATGTGTGGTTGGAATGCAAGGCTGGGAAAAGTGGAGACTTATCACTTCAGTGCATAACCTCCAGTGCAGAATTGCTGAATTCTCTGTGGCAGTCTGCAGAGCCTACTACAATTAAAATGGTAAATAATGACTATAAACTACCAGGATACAAAGAATCCTGTTGCTGCATGGCCCTTGAGACCTGAGTTTTAAATTAAAGCTTCCCAGAACATCCTGAAGAGTGAGTTAAGCCACTTTCCCCATTAACCTTCCCTGACTATTATTTGTCAGGTTAATTTCTTGGCCCGTGGCCAAATTTGTCATTTCAGCAGAAAAATACTTTATTGCCTACAGTTTCAGCTTGTTTATTTTATGTCAGAGACTTAATTAATTACAGTGCTAAACTGCTCAACAAACATACTGTTACACAGGCTGATCCAATTTTCACTGCACAATGTCCATATTATTGGATTTCACCAAGAGCAATTTCTGCAGCCCTATCACAGGATGATGGGGGTTGGAAGTGACCTATGAAGACAATCCAGTCCAAGCCCCTGCTTGGACTTGACCCTTGCTAAAGCAGGGTCACCCAGAGCAGGTTGCTCAGGATCATGTCCAGGTAGGTTTGGAATATCTGGAGAGAAGGAGACTCCATAACATCAAATCTATGGATTGGGGATAGAACATGGTGCTTTGAGAAGGATAGGGAGGATGTTCCAATGGTTTAAGGATTCATGTAGGGCTTGGAAACTTCCTTTATCTTGTGAAAAGAGCTTATTTCTCTTGATGACACCAAGAAGCTTCCCCTAGGATAGTATGGTAAAGCTCATCACCGAAATGAGTTGTCTGGGTTTGCTTACCAAGAAAAGTGGTGAGGAATCTGAAGTACTTTGGGCATGGCCGTACCACAACTTCTCCCACCTCAGCCTCAGGCCAGCATGTGATGTTGTCCCATTGCCTTCTGCAACCTGGGGAAAAGAACAGCAGGTGGTAGGACAAGAACTGGTGGTATTTGCTGAACAGAGCAGAGGAACCGGGGCAGAGCAGCTCTGCAAAGGTGTGTGGAGCTGATCACCTCGGTGCAGGCACCTTTGGGAATCACAGAAGGAAAGGCACAGAAATACTTTCTTTATTCACATAGCTTTCATCTACCCAAGTCCCTTACATTCAGCCCTGCTGGTGTTTGCAGTTTTCCAGCAATCAGTACAGAAATAACAGCAGATTGGTGCAAGAACTGGGCAACTCAACCCTAATAGACAAGAATGCCTTTTTTTTTCTTAGATGGAAAAGGTAGAAGTATCTAATTAGGTATCTGTCTTCCTTACCCTTATTTCTCTCTGTGGCATTAAAACATCTGGTCTGAACATGCAGGACATGGTCCCTGTCCTTCTCTGATTGCCTCAAACTTCTGTTGCCAGCAGGAAGGGGACGCTGATGACAATCAAGGGATCAGGAGCCAAATCCCTCCACTAGAAACAGTTTTCCTCTTTTAAAAGAGAGAAGTTGCAAAAGATTGCTGGAGGTTATCACCAGGAGAAGCATCCATAGAGAGCTATGGAAGGGTCATGCAAGGTGGCAATCTCCTAGCCACCCAAGCTAGGAATGAAGGTATCACCAAGGGAGTTAACCTCAGGGAAAAAAAATGTAAGACTTTATTAAAATTAATCACTTCTGAAGTTTTTTTTTAAATTAATAAAAATATCCTGGAAAAAATAATTGCATGTCCTGTCCTCCCTACAGAGTTGCAGTATGTTGTTCTGATTTCATCCTTTCATTTCTGCTTTCTCAAAAGATATTGATACCACATACATGCTGCACTGCTGATTAATCTGACATTAATACTGAAACCAAAAAGAGGTGGCAGACCCAAATTAAAAAAAAAAAACAAAATCAGATGTGCTCTTGTCTCAACACAGAAGTATAGTATCACAGGATGGTCTGGGAGGATCATCCAGTTCCAACCTCCCTGCCATGAGCAGGGACACCTTCCAATAGACCAGGCTGCTCAAGGCCTCATCCAACCTGGCCTTGAATACCTCCAGGGAGGGAGCATCCACAACCTCCCTGGGCAACCTGTTCCACCCAGGGCAACCTGTTCAGTGAGGGTCTCACCACCCTCACTGAAAAAGAATTTCCTCTTGATATCCAGTCTAAATCTCCCCTCTTCCAGCTCAAAGCCACCCCACCTCCCAATCCTATCACTACAAGCCCTTGTAAAAAGTCCTTCTCCAGCTTTCTTGTAGCCCTTTTCAGGTACTGGAAGGCTGCTGTAAGGTGTTCTTGGAGCCTTCTTTAGTCCAAGCTGAACAGAACCAACACTCACAGTCTGTCCTCACAGGGGATGTGTGCTCCAGCCTTCTGATGTGTTCCATATTGTGAAGTTCTTACTGGAATGTTGAAGATATGTTTTTTTAAAATGTTTTTCTTTTCCCTTTAGATTTCTAGCAGACAGGCAGCTCAGTTGCTGCCTGGGTTAGATAGATGGGTTGTCAACACACCTCACTTTTTTATAGCACCTCTGTTCTCACTTATTTGTAATGCCCCATTAGATTACAACACTTCCCTAAACATGACTAACACGTTGATCTTAAGGTCAACAGTCTAACAAAGGAAACCAGAATATAAAGAAAGCTTGGAGCAAATACTTCTCATGTGCAAGGAAAGGGAATGGTGAAAACCACTGCCAAGCTGCGCTTCTAGGTAATTATATCCCAACCTCCTTTAACTCATCTTTTACTACTTGAGCTAAGAAAACAGCTGCTGTCATCATCAGTCTGGTCAGATTGAGGCAGCATGCTGCTTTAGATTAATAAAAAGAGCACACTAAATGGTTTGAAGCTGAGAAAACCCCACCCCTCAGCTGTCTTTCAAAGTTATTTTACAGGTTGGTCCTTCCTTCTTTCACAAGCAAGCACTTTTCAAATGAATCACAGAATCACAGAATCAACCAGGTTGGAAAAGACCTCTGAGATCATCAAGTCTAACCTATTACTTAACCTTTCTAATTAACTAAGCCATGGCACTAAGTGCCTCATCCAGACTCCTCTTAAGCACCTCCAGGGATGGAGACTCCACCACCTCCTCAGTGCCAATCACTCTTTCTGTGAAGCATTTCTTCCTAATATCCTGCCTGAACCTGCCTCGGTGCAGCTTGAGGCTATGTCCTCTTGTTCTGTCACTGGGTGCCTGGGAGAAGAGCCCAACCCCACCTGGCTACACCCTCCTTTCAGGTCTCCCCTGAGCCTCCTCTTCTCCAGGCTGAAGAACTCCAGCTCCCTCAGCTGCTCCTTGTAGGGCTGTGCTCCAGCCTCTTCATGAGCCTTGGTGCCCTTCTCTGGACACGTTCAAGAATGGAGTCTTGAGATGAATTTATCAGAGCCCAAAAAACAGACTAACTGATGATATCATCTCCCTGAAGCCTCTTCTGCAGCGCTCATTAAAATTCACTTTTCAGGTTTCTACTATCAGGTGCAAAGCTCACTTTCCACTGCATCAAACTTATCTGCCACCAAACAGCCAGCAGCTCCAAAGCTATTAAGACATGAGATAATCTGCCCATGGTAAAAAAGATGATTCCATGACAGGATTTTTCATAGAACCATACAACTGCTGAGGTTGACACCTTTTGAGATCAAGTCCAACTGCTCTCCTAGCTCTCACCGTTCTACCACTACTCCTGTGCTACTACTGTTAAATATCCCTAAGCACCACACCCATGTGTCTCTCGGTGACTCCATCACCTCAGGGGCAGCCCATTCTGATGCCTGGAGATTTATGATCCACAATGTTCCCCTCCATCGTCCATTACCTCAGGGCAGGTTATGATGCAAAGTAAAATACAAAGTGATGATATCAGATGGCTTTTTAAATGCCCTGTCAATTATGTACTTGGAGAAGTTTTGTCACCTGTACGTTTTTCTGTCAGCATTTTTCACCCTCACTATGCATCCAAAGAGGTCTAGGTGCTCATTTTTGCAAGGAAAGCTCTCTTTGATTAAAATACAGAGGAGACACAACAAGAGTGGCCTTGGAAGACACATCAAGTGGGTCTTTAAAACTGGTTGCCTCTGTAAACACCTGCCAGTTATCTCTTCCAGCATTCCACTATTCCTTATTGCCCCCACAGCCATGCTGACAATATTTGCACAGCTTCCTGGAAGGGTCCAGGTATTAAAGGTGGGATTCACATCCCTACCTTTATGCATCTAAAAGTCAGATGTGTAAACCTAAAAAAAGCCAATGGAAAACAAAGCTCTCGCTGCTGGTTCATGTCACTTGAGGGTTTCCTATAGGTCTGAAGAGGAATCCTTCCTTGGAGGTGTCTTTTCTAATGATGAGAAGGGGCTTGCATGAATTGTCACACCATTTGTGTAATTGTTAGCAGTCAACTCTTGTTCTTGAATTGGGCTTCTGAAGTCTTGCTCAAGGAATGGGCTGGAGGCTGTTAGCTACATGCTAGAGCCCAGATCTTTCTATCCAGCAATGCAGCCTTTCTCAAGCCAAATGCCCCAAGTGCAAGCCAAGGGCTGCACTAGCCTGAGCTGGGCTTTGAAGAGTCCTCCTCTAAGAGCTCCTGACTCAGACCTGAAGTGGCTGAAGACAACTAACACAGACCTGGCTGCAGTGGGTTAGGAAATCCCACCACAGCTGGTAACCTTTTCCACAATCTCCACTAAATGTGATTGAAAGCTCAGGCCCTGATTTCCTCTCCCTTTAAAAGGCTAATAAACAGAAAACAGGTCAGTTCTCACTGGTTTGCAGAACTGGCAGGCTAGAGCACAAAACCCATTTATTTGAGTTCTATCTGCACTTACAGCAATATGTGGTCACAGCTTATCTAGGAAGCAGCAGAGAATAACTTCCCTTCATGAATAAACATGACCTCCAGAGCTCTGGCACAGCTCTGTGATGTGACTAGGTATGGCTGAGGAGAGGAGTGAATGGCAGTGGTTGGTGCCAGGCCCTCTTTTAACCCTGGTGAACTCCCAATTCAGAAAAATCACCTTTGAGCACATCCCTCGTGCCCACCAAATTCTGCCCAATGAACGAGGTCAATCCTGGTCTCTTCTGATGGATATTCTCACACAAGACTTTGGTTTCATGAATTCATGTTCAGATGTAAAGATATTCATTTGGTGCCTGGGGTAATCTCGAGATCTCTGCATGCCTCTCATTACCCACCGGGAGATAACGGCGAGGCGTAGGCACAGCTTGACAAAGCCAAACTGAGCTATCGCTGTGTACCATCAGAGGCTGCTGTGCTTGCAATGGAAGCTCATTTTCACTCCAATTTGATATTGGCAGCCAATTTCCAATTCCTCTGGAGTTAGAACTGTAAACAGCTGCAGGGTGACATTCATTCTCTCACTAACAAGCTCATGTAGAAGTGTAGCCCAGATGCTCACCTGTGGTTTGTCCAGTTTTACAGAATCAGAGAATCACAGAATTAACCAGGTTGGAAGAGACCTCTGATATCGAGTCTAACCTATCACCTAACCCTTCCAACTAACTAAACCATGGCACTAAGTGCCTCATCCAGACTCCTTTTAAACACCTCCAGGGATGGTGACTCCACCACCTCCCTGGGCAGCCCATTCCAAAGCCAATCACTCTTTCTGTGAAGAAGTTCTTCCTAATATCCAGCCTAAACCTGCCCTGGTGCAGCTTGAGACTGTGTCCTCTTGTTCTGTCACTGGATGCCTGGGAGAAGAGCCCAACCCCACCTGGCTACAATCTCCCTACAAGTAGTTGTAGACAGCAATGAGGTCTGCCCTGAGTCTTCTCTTCTCCAGGCTGCACACCCCCAGCTCCCTCAGCCTCTCCTCAAAGGGCTGTGCTCCAGGCCCCTCACCAGCCTCAGTGCCCTTCTCTGGACATGTTCAAGCACCTCCAATGGTTCAATGTTTGGTCTCATTACAACTAATGATCACTGCATCAAACTTCTTGTCCCAGCTGAGCACTAAGCTTTTGACTCACTGGAGAGATTAGACTCCAAAAGATGGTCCCTGCAATAATCTACCAACTCAGTTCCAGATAGGCAGCTTGAATTCAGTCATGGTAGAGGATAGGAACACCCATCAAGAACCTTGGGTCACTACTACTGCCACAGACTCCAATGAGTAGAGACTTCCTGAATCAGGGATAATCTTGTATTTAAATCTTGAAAGTTTTATGCAATAACAAAAAATAGAACTGTAGAAGGTTCTGAGTTGGAAGGGTGTTTTAAAGGTCAAAGACTTTTGATAGTTCCTTCTTCTTCCATAAAACTTCTAACTTTAATGCTGTATGAATTTGCTTCTGAACCCATGGAAATTTCTCAAACTCACAACCTCCAGGACCAAAGGGTTGCACATTTTAAGTGTCCACTGAAAGACCAAATGCATCCTTTTCTGAATTCACCTTGAACCTGCTTATTGCTGGTTTCATTAGGAAATGCCTAGTTCTTTTCCAAAGACAGAAATATTCATAATCTAACCACAATATCAATTTCTCTAGGAGGAAAACCACAAAATCTTCTTTCATATGCCTCCTCGGGCATCTCTTTTTCAAGCTGAAGTGTCCTAGCCTATTTCATTTCTTCAAGCATTGAAGCAGTTCCCTATCATTTCCCCCTTGTATCTTCTGTGGTTTCACAGAATGCTCCCTCCCTGGAGGTGTTCAAGGCCAGGTTGGACGAGGCCTTGAGTGACCTGTACTAGTGGGAGGTGTCCCTGCCTATGGCAGGGGGTTGGAACTAGATGATCCTTGAGGTCCCTTCCAACCCTACCATTGTATGATTCTATGATTCAATTCTACCCTGCCCTGCCCTGGACTTGCAGAGCAGGGTTTTACCATATTTTTCTGTGACAGATTTGGTTTGACCAGGGCTAGCTTGGCTCCAAGGTTTCACTAAATGAATCCTCCCACTCTTCCATGAAAATTCAACCCTTTCCCTCCTGGATTCACTGCTGTCCTCCCCCAGTTCCAGCCCCACTCACTCAAGCATCCTCTCTCAGCTCCACCTTATCACCTTTTCATTTTTACACCCTGACAGTGTGCTCTACAGCAAACCCTCAGATCTTCCCTTTCAACTTACCATGGCTTTGCATTTAACTTGGCTATTTTTTGCCTGTCATGCTGCCTGTTACAACTCCAGCACTGCAGGCAGGATGTAACAGAGAAACCACTTAGCTAAGGAAAACTACAGTCCTGCCAGGGCACACAACCCCCAACACTGTAGCATTTCCTTCCCAACATAGATGTGCTCTTTGTGGGGCACTGATTCTCCTTTATTCACCCCTCAGTGAAGCATCTGGTTCCAATTCACCAGAAAAAACACAGAATTATACAATGTCTAAGGTTGGAAAGGACCTCTGAAGGGCATGTAGTCCACCCCTCCTCCAGTCAGCAGGGACTCAAATCAGATCAGGCTGCTCAGAGCCCTAAACAGCTTGACCTGGAGTGCTTCTAGGGATGGGGGAGTTCTTGGGCAATCAAAGAACGCAAAAAGGATCCCCAGACTCAAAGAAAAAAGAGTTTTCCATGGATTATGCCAGAATATCCATGGCAAGACAGAAAACTGATTTCATTTCTGCACTCTGTACAAGCTGGAAAGTGACAGAACACTGTTATCTGCTGTAAACTCCCCAGGTTCTACTTCTGCAGTGGCTTCCAGTAGAAGCTGTCCAAGCAGTCAACAGGAAATATCAAAAGATATTTTTTTCTTCCTAAATGTTTGCAGAAATTTGACTTGAAGGCATAAGAAAGAAGCCTCACCTTAAGCCCCTAGACTGAGTCATTGTAAACAGTGTGAAAGAAAATCATCAGAGACTATTTCTGGAAGATTATTTTTAAGCATGAATATCCTATGAGTTTTTCCATCATTAATATCTACTAAGAAATAAGTTGAAAATAAATAAATAAATAATATGGAAAAAAAAGTTTCTTAATCTTTCAGTCTTTCTTGAACCAACAGAATAAACAAACACTTGACTTTTTTCATCCCTCCAGATCACTATAAATCAGTTTTGTAAGCTGAGCCTTCTGCTTAATCCCAGAACATGTAAACCAAAGCAAAAGGTCCAAGATTTAAGACAAAGATTTTTCAAAGCAGCTTACCAAAAAAAGAAAAAAAAATCATCTCCTCACCAGCATCTAAACAAGAGGCACATATCTAGTGTGCTGAGATGGAACATGCTTAAAAGAGCATTACAGGGATTCTTCACCACTGACTCAAACACTCCTGGTCTTCCAGAATTTGTACAGAACTGGTACATAGGAGCAGAGTTTGAGTTTAGGTACCCATATGGTTTTTCCTATGTGGGGACTACCAGTTTCCTAGTGAAGATCATAGAATAATAGAATCATAGAATGGTAAGGTTGGAAGGGACCTCAAAGATCATCCAGTTCCAACCCCCTGCCATAGGCAGGGACACCTCCCACTAGCACAGGTCACTCAAGGCCTCGTCCAACCTGGCCTTGAACACCTCCAGGGAGGGAGCAGCCACAACCTCCCTGGGCAACCTGTGCCAGTGTCTCACCACCCTCACTGCAAACAACTTCCTCCTAACATCCAGTCTAAATCTCCCCTCTGCCAGTTCAAACCCATTGCCCCTTGTCCTGTCATTGCAAGACCTTGTCAATAGTCCCTCCCCAGCCTTCCTGTAGACCCCCTTGAGACACTGGAAGGCTACTCTAAGGTCTCCTTGAAGTCTTCTCTTCTCCAGGCTGCAGAGCCTCAACTCTCTCAGCCTGTCCTCATAGCAGAGCTGCTGCAGCCCTCTCAGCATCTTTGTGGCCTCCTCTGGACTGGCTCCAACACTTCAATGTCTTTTCTGTGCTGGGGGCTCCAGAACTGCACACAGTACTCCAGATGAGGGTCTGAGGAGAGCAGAGCAAAGGGGCAGAATCCCCTCCCTTGCCTTGCTGGCCACAACTTCTCTTGATGCAGCCCAGGACTCGGTTGCTGTCTGGGCTGCACTCACACTGCAGGCTCATGTTGAGCTTTTCATCAACCCTGACCCCCAGGATGATGACTAGGCTCAAACTCCAGCAATGCTTTTGTGACTCTTAAGGAGGCAAGTGACCACTCTGGTAATGTAATGTCTAAAATTGGACTCTCTCAAGCTGTAGCTGCTCCACACCTGCCTAGCAGGAGGAGACAGGGATATTGTGAGGAGGCAAATGCTAGAGGTTTTGTGGGTCTTTGCAATAAAAAAGGCCAAGCAAGGACAGAAGATGAGTGCAGCAGCTCTCACTGATTGTTCAAGTGCTTCGAGATTCAGGGAACTTGCCCTCAACTTTCCGATATTTAGTCCAATCTGAATGAATTCCTTGACCTTCTTAAGAGGGCACTTGAATGTCAGCATCAAGTTGAGAGCTCAGGAGATGTGGCCACCCTACTGAAGTGCAAATTCTGCAACTGACCAATTCTTGGCTTGCTCACTCAAGGCAAGCAAGCAAGTGATAGGCCTCTTTGGACTTGTGTTCACGGACTGTCAATCTTCAATAAGCTGTGGTGAGGGCTCTCCTACACATTGTGGTATGATTAAGAGGAATCTTACCTTGTTGCTACTTTAAAGAATCACCCTCCACCTTCAAAAACAAACAGTGTGCTTTGCAATGGAACAGCCTGGCATAAGCCAATGTTGTGTTGCTCTTATTCATGGATCAGGAACAGTGTTGCCAGCAGGACAAGGGAGGTTATTTATTCTTTCCCTGTACTCAGCACTGGTCAGGCCACACTTTGAGTGCTGTGTCCAGTTCTGGGCCCCTCAATTCAAGAGAGATGTTGAGGCACTGGAAGGTGTCCAGAGAAGGGCAATGAAGCTGGTGAGGGGCCTGGAGCACAGCCCTGTGAGGAGAGGCTGAGGAAGCTGGGGGTGTGCAGCCTGCAGAAGAGGAGGCTCAGGGCAGACCTCATTGCTGTCTACAGCTACCTGAAGGGAGGCTGTGGCCAGGTGGGGTTGGGCTCTTCTCCCAGGCAACCAGCAACAGAACAAGGGGACACAGTCTACAGCTGTGCCAGGGGAGGTCTGGGCTGGATGTTAGGAGGAAGTTCTTGACAGAGAGAGTGATTGGCATTGGAATGGGCTGCCCAGGGAGGTGGTGGAGTCGCCATCCCTGGAGGTGTTCAAGAAAAGCCTGGATGGGGCACTTAGTGCCATGGTCTGGTTAAGTGGCTAGGGCTGGGTGATAGGTTGGACTGGATGAGCTTGGGAGTCTCTTCCAACTTGGCTGATTCTATAATTCTAAATATTAGGCTAAGATGTGACTTCCCACCTTTATAAAGGAAGGGTCAAACGTTAAGTTTCATCTATAAACTGTAAGCCACAGATGTGCAACTAGATAGTCACTACAGACCTTCCACCATGTAAAATCTTGCTCTTGCTTATTGAATGTGTTGGAATTTGTGCTGGAAATGTGTTTATTGACCATAACTATAGAGGGGCACTTGCAGAAGCAGGTAAGGTTGTTTGTAGCCCTGTACCTCAGCTCTGTAGGGAGGGACCAGAAAGCTTTGGTTTAACATGGAAGCAGATTTAATTGTTAGAAGGAAAGAAAAAAAGTCAAGCTAAACTTATGAGACATCAATAATTTAAAAGCTTTTCATAACAGAAACCTTTGTTAGGGCTGGTGGATGTAATGCATGGTACCTCTGACCTCAGCTTTGCATGCTCTCTGCAATTTCACATTCCTGTGCTAAAAGGTCTGGAGATCAAGAAACAAAGGCACTTGGATTAGAGAAAGATCAGTGCAGAGGAAAATCAGCTGCAGCACTGGCTGCAGGAGGTTTTGGATCTTGGCCATGTACTGTAATTGGAATTTGACATTGCTTATGGAATATGGAATGTTTTCACATATATTTATCCTATATAAAAAGGGGAGATACCATCATGAAAGTGCACTGATATAGTCAGGAGGAAAAGAAAAATTAAAAAAAAAAGAGATGAGGAAGCAGACATTTCTTTATCTCCCTTGCAACCTGGCAGGATGCAAGGGAGATAAATACATGTTGTCATCAGGAACAAAAGGTCTGCGTTGAAGGATTTCATCCCAGCAGTTATCCAGAGCTTTGAAAATGCTTTGAATTTCCTATCCATTGGTCTGTAGCAATGGCATTTCCCCCTTACTTTTAAAGCCTTGGCATAACTAAGGTTTTGTGCATTTATATTTTATCCCATGCTAAGAGAAAAGTAACCAAAAGTTCTGATGGCATTTAAAGATGTTACATATTCCCTGAACCAAAATCCCTTCTCCAGCACAAGACTTACGTCCAATAAATGGCTGCTAATCCCAACAAGCCACTAGACAGCTGATCCCAAGTCACATGAACACTGCTGTTGGTCAAAAAGCTTGCACCCAGGACATGCCAGCACCAGGCAAAACAAAAGCAAAGCCCCCACCTCTATGGTGTGTAAAGGCAGAAAAGAAATGTTGTAACATCTCATCTTGTGATTCTGTCTCTAGATAGGTGAAGTCAAGGCAAAAATCAGCTCGTAGTTTGAACAGGGAAAATGAAGAAGTGCTGTGTGCATCTCTGTTTGGATTTCATCCTGTTGCTGTCTCTGTTGGAGCAGGTCCAGAAGAGGGCCACGAAGATGCTGAGAGGGCTGCAGCAGCTCTGCTATGAGGACAGGCTGAGAGAGTTGGGGCTCTGCAGCCTGGAGAAGAGAAGGCTTCAAGGAGACCTTAGAGTAGCCTTCCAATATCTGAAGGGGGTCTACAGGAAGGCTGGGGAGGGACTATTGACAAGGTCTTGTAATGACAGGACAAGGGGCAATGGGTTTAAACTGGCAGAGGGGAGATTTAAACTGGATGTTAGGAGGAAGTTGTTTGCAGTGAGGGTGGTGAGACACTGGCA
This sequence comes from Ramphastos sulfuratus, assembly GCA_013399055.1. Taxonomy (NCBI): domain Eukaryota; kingdom Metazoa; phylum Chordata; class Aves; order Piciformes; family Ramphastidae; genus Ramphastos; species Ramphastos sulfuratus. Next base: position 67,336 of record WBNM01019645.1, read on the forward strand.
CAGGTTGCCCAGGGAGGTTGTGGCTGCTCCCTCCCTGGAGGTGTTCAAGGCCAGGCTGGATGAGGCCTTGAGTGACCTGTGCTAGTGGGAGGTGTCCCTGCCTATGGCAGGGGAGTTGGAACTGGATGATATTTGAGGTCCTTTCCAACCTTACCATTCTATGATTCTATGATAAGCACCAGGACTTCAGGTGATAGGGTAGGCTTAACTAGAAGCAAGCAACTGAGAAGGTATCACTATTCAACTGTGAACTAGAAGTGCTCACTGGAGAGAAGCAGTCTTCTTGAGCAGTGGCTTACCAAGAAGCAGCCAAATAACAGCTTTCTAGGGAAAACACTACTGGGTACTGTTTGCACAGAAAGAGACTCACAGCCTGGAAGTATCATACAATCACAGAGAATCATAGAGGACTAGGTTGGAAGGGACCCCAGAGATCATCTGGTTCAACCTTTCTTGGCAAAAGCATGGTCTAGACAAGATGGCTCAGTGCTCTGTCCAGCTCAGTCTTTGAAATGTCTGGTTTTGGGGACTCCACCACTCCCCTGGGGAGATTATTCTAATGGCTGATTCCTGTCATCATGCAAATTTTTCCTTTTGTTCCCAGTCAGAATCTCCCCCAGGAGTAACTTGTACCCATGTTCCTCATCTTCTCCACCGACTTCTTTATAGCCATCTTTTGAATACTGGAAGATGGTGATAAGGCCTCCCTGAACTTTATTTTCTCAAAGCTGAGCAAACTCAGCTCTCTCAGAGGAAAAACCTGCTTGCTTCCCTTGCAAGCAAAGCCTCTCTCAGATCTTCTCAGATGAGGGACAGGTCTCTTCTCTAGTTGTACCAGTGCCACCTTAACCCAGAGTTCCCCTCAGATGTCTGGCAAGATATCTATTTTCAGTGACAGCTACCACCCTTCAAATCTGTTGGTTCTGTGGCTCATCTAATCTCTGCTACCAAGTTTCAAACAGTAGCTTTTTGCTAACAAAACCATGCATCCTCGTCTATGTGAAGGTGGAAGCAGGACTCACATGAGCTCTTGGCAGGTCTCAAGGAAGTAGTACCACCCTGACACGGCCAGAAAATGCAGCACCTCTCCAAATTTGGGTTGAGTGGTCCATCCAGTCCTTCCTCCATTCAGCTGAGTGTACTACCTCGAGTGCTTGAGCAGCTACCATCCACCTAGTGCCTGCTCTAGTGATGCAGCACCCAGAGGGCTGCTGATAACCAGACTGTCATACTGGTCTGACCAATGCATCACCTATCCCAGGAGGTCTTATGCAACTGTAAGGTGAGAATTCACCTGAACTTTTGCAAGAAAGGCACTATTAATTATTTCTTATCTTACTGCACTATAAACAGATGGTGATGAATAAACAGACTCCTAAATTAAACTTAATTAACGTTTTTCCAGCTTGACTTTTAATTTCCATATGTTCATTTCTCCTTCTCCCATAGAACATGCCTTGATTTCTTCAAGGAAAACTGACAGAGAACCCCAAGTTCCAAATTTGGCTTTTCAAGCCAGCCTCCACTCCAGGCCTGGGGAACAGCAAAAGCAGTGTTTGGAGTTTAAACAACACAGACTATTTCCCACCCAGACTTCACTGCATGTGACAATGATGATTATGAGCTTGCAGGACTCAGCTCTATTGCCCACAAGTGTGAAGCATGGTCAAGTTTAGCAGATATGAACAAGCACTGAGAGGGACACTGCCATTATCTTCTTTCATGTGTTCCATTTTTCTGACCTTTTGATTTGGTTTCAAATTCTGCTTTCAAGACAGGCAGGTCTAGATTGCAAAGATGAAGTGCACTGCTGAAGTACTTGAGGTATCAGAAGCAGGTTGATTGTAGCAGCTGCTTGATAGCTACTGGCAATTTTCACTGACACAGAAAATAATCTCAGCTACCTCCATGCTGCTGAACTACAGACAACAGACAGACAAAACGCTGATCTGATTCTGTGAGATGCTAACAGCCTCTGGCTGTGAAGTTTTGAGCTTGTTTCACTTGCATTTAACTTCAAGAATTTAGGATTCAAATTGAGTCAAAGGCCTTCCCTATTGGAGAGAAAATAAAAGTCCTGGTAAATGATGGAAGTTCAACAAAGGAAAATGCAAAGTTCTGCAGCTGGGAAGTAATAATGCCACAAACCTGTACCATAGGGAGGGCAACTCTGCAGAGAAGGTCCTGTTGGACACTAAGTTGAACAAGTGCCAGCCCTGCCCTTGCCACAACGAAGGTGAAGGCTGTCCTGGGCTAAATTAGGACAAGCGTGGCCAGCAGGTCAACGTCACCAGGCTCTGATATCAGGAGTCTTCTGTGGTCTAAAGATCTTCCCTCTCTGTTCTTGAATACTTTCCCTCAAACTTCAATAGAATTAAACTCCAAAACTGTGCCAAGATCCCAGTTCCCAAGTGCTGCCTAATATTCCCACCACTCTCCATGAAGGCTATTTACCCTATGATGCCATGCTTGCTAGACAGAAGTAGGGTCTCCATAGCTGCTCCTCTCACTCACACACAGCACCTTATTCAACTGCCATCTCTATATGACTCTCCTGCTTGTGAAAGAGTATCTGATTGCAGAGTAAATTGATTAGCAGTACTAGATTAAACAGGTAAGGAGCTGAGTCAACCAACGTAGACCTGATTGATTTCCTTGCTTTTTTAAGGAAGAAAAAGAATAAAACCAAGGTTTAGTTATTTTGAGGGCTTTCAGGTTAAGCTGAACTGTTTGTGAACTACAGCCATGGGGAGGTGAAGCTTTCTTAAATACAAAGTGAAAAAAAAAAACACCCTCTCTGTGCTCCAGGAGCACATAAAATAAAACACATAAGAAAAGCATGTGGAAGCCAGCAAGAAGCAGCACAGTGGTGAGACCTGCCTGGCAGCAAGCCCTTAGGATCTCAGCCACACTTCACCTAGAGGTTTGCCACCATCTGCGAGCCTGGAAAGCAAAAGCCCTTCAGCCAATTCTCTCCTCCTAACTCTTGGGAGAGCTTCCCTACTGCTGCTAACTGTTCTACCAGCTAAACCATCCCTGTATTGCATACAGATGTCCTGAGTGAAAAAATTATCTGCAGTAAAAGCCTGGTTACTGGTGGGGCTGGGATTATTTTCTTCATGTCTGAAAGATATTTATAAGCATTTTCAAAGTAATGCAGAGAGCTGAGGAACTCTGTTCATTACAAACTCTCCAAACTACTAAGTGTCTTGGGGAACCTCAGGCTGTGGAATTGCCTCACTGATTCATTTTACATTGCAGTGATGTGAGATGCACCCAGAGAAGCAGCCCTTGTACAGCCAGAGAGCAAAGGCAAAGGGAAAGAAGACAACAGCACAGGCATCTACAAGGCAGCTGTCACAGGTATCCAAATATCTAACTCAAATCAATTCTCTTTCAGTTTAAAACTGCTGCTCCTTGTCCTAGCTCTACACTCCTTGACAAAGAGTCCATCACCATTGTTCCTATAGGCCCCTTTGAGTATTGAAAGGCTACTTATAAGGTGTCCCCAGAACCTTCTCTTCTCCAGGCTGAACAACTCCAACTCTCTCAGCCTGTCCTCACAGGCAAGGTGCTGCTGTCCTCTGATCATCCTCTGGATCCATTCAGGTAGGTCCATGTCTTTCTTAAACTGGAATCCTCTCAGGCCAAATGCAGCACTTCATTTGGCTAAAGACCCTGCAAGCCAGTGAACACCAGCAGAGGGATCATCTGCAAAGTGTGATTATTTCCAACAGACCTGAACTGCACCCCAAGAATTCCCTTACAGTAAGCAAAGCTCTTGTCAACAGGCAAAGCAAGCTGAGTGTGATCCATCACATCCTAACAGAGATGCCTACGTGTGGCCAGAATACACTGGAGCTACCTAAAATCAAGGGAAAGAAATTCCTCACCAAAAGTCATTCCCATTCACTGATTATTTGCTGTGTGAAGCAAGCCACTTAGTCTTGAGTTTAATGGTAAAGAATCCACTTCTGTATTGAATCCCAGCTGTCACTTCACATTTTTACTAGTTATTTCAACGTGGAGGCAAAAGGGTGAGAGGGCAGAGGGCAGCAAGGGCAGAGCTGCTCATGAAGCCCAATTCTGTGCTGCAACATGAAACTGCATCCTACACACCCTTACATAAACCAGGCAAGCTCTGCCATGAAGTCAATAAAACACTCCTTCCTGCAGACATCCAGAAAGGCTGTTCAGTGTCCTAATAAACTTCCTTTAAAGTCCAGACTTTGATCTCACAACTGTTTTACTCTCACAACTGTTTTACTCTCCTGTGTACACACTGCCAGCTTCAACTGGTTTCCCCTGCTGTTTTCTCCCCTTTTCATGCTGGAAAGCTAACCTCTTCTCATCAGAGGTGGTTGTGCTTTTGCCTCTCCTGTGTTCCTGCTAAAGACTCCTCAGATGCAGGTGACTTCATGGATACTGATTCACACTCCCAACAGAGAATACAGAGACTCCCATCCTGCTATTAAAGAGCAGCAGTCCTGTGGTCCAGGATGGCTGACACCAGGAACAGCAAATGGCACCTGCTAGAAGCACTGAAAATCTAGAGGTTGGAGCAGAAAGCACTGATTTCACCCAGAGATATACACCCACCAGAAGGAAGAGGTGTTCAAAGGAAAAACAGCATTAAGACAAACATTACTGTTCACCAGTAGAAACCTACCTTCTTATCCCAAGCTGGTGATCAATCTCAGCACCACCATCAGGTGTTAATAACTGACTAATCTCTCTGACACATCAAATTACAGCTGTGATTAAGCCCTTCTGATCAATACAATTGATAATGGCTCTTAAACAAGGCTTTATTTCCAGGCTGTACCCAAACAGGGTATTTCCTTATTTCCACTCATTTAATTAGCAAGGAAAACAAATCAGCTGTTAAACATGAAGTGATTTTCTTTTTGCTAAAAGGAATGTGCAGAAGGCAACACACCTACCTGGCCATTAATCAAGGTGTTACACTATGGATGGCAGGGAATCTCAATTGCTTTTCTCCAGGGAACTGAACTGTATTAAAATCATATTTTTCCTGGGAATTTTATTAGGATTTTTTTTCTTCTCAGCAACACTCAGATTCAAGAGTCATCATCGAAGTCGTTGAGCCCTTAGACAACCTCAGGTTGTGTCAGAGGAGGTTAGAGGTGGCTATTAGAAAAATTTCTTCCCTGAATGGGTTGTCAAGCCCTGGAACAGACTGCCCAGGTAAGTGGTGGAGTCACCACCCCTGCAGCTATTTAAAAGATGTGGAGATGTGCTGAAGGACATGGTTTAGTCGTGCACTTGGCATTGTTAGATTTATGGATGGACTTGATGACCTTGAAGGTCTTTTCCCACCTAAAGGATTCTGTGATTCTATGATTCATATGATCACCTTCAGAAGATTTCTCCCCAACAAACCTCTATCATATTCCCACTGTCCAAGTTTTTTATTTGCAGCTGTGCTCACCTACCTTTACTAAGTTATGGAGCCCCAGCCCAGAAAACCATCTTTTTCATCCTACTTGTGTTCACACACTGTGCCTTGAACACCAGCAGGGGGGAAACACGTCCCATTTAGGCACTCTGAAGTTACCTGTCCACCACACTTCCAAAACAGACTTCTTCTNAGCTACCACTTGAGAGATGCTGGTTTCTCTCTGCTGATTGCAAGGGCAGCCATGAGTATTGAGACAGGACTCAGGTACCAAACTCTTAAACAGATGTCAGCTGTTTTCCATGCAGTTTGCATTATAAAAAGTTGGCTGAATACATGCATGTCCCTGCACACACTGATGTCATCAATGGATCATTTCTGCCCAAGACATATACAATTGACATCTGATGTTAACTCAAGAGTAGCAGGTGTTGTCTTCATGGGCAAAAAAAATCCACTTCATAGTGCTCACAACTGTGATTTCTAAATCAGTTGAATGACTCTGGGTAGTGGTTGCTGGAAATGCAGAATTACCTCAGTCCAATATTTCAGCATTCCATTAGGTTTTCATACTGCAAAAGTTTTTTATACACTTGCTGGTGCCTGTGCAACGTGACCAAATGTGTTTGTGTATCTGAATCAGGAAAAGTGTTTTCAACAGTTTAATTCAGTGAAATATAATAAAAAAAAAAAAAAGGAAAAAAAAAGAAAAAAAAAAAAAAAATGCTGGTTTGGATTAAATTTTGCAATGAGAAAAATCATTTGGGAAAAAAACAACAAAAAAAAGTATCAGCACATCAAGCATTTAGTCTTCTGTTTTGAACTGTACTTAATTGAATTTATTTAAACATCCATGAAAATGAAATGAAGCATTTAGCTGAATTTCAGATGAATGTTTCTAACTATCTTGATTTTTCCCTTTATTTGATTCCAGGAAAACATTTCTTCCAATGGTTCCACGTGACTGTACAGGGGCACTTGAAACAGATTCTGAATCAAAGGAAACCATATCTTAGTAGATAAAAGCAGGGGCTGAAAGCCATCCTTGCACTCAGAAAAGTTCCTCCAGGTGTCAGCTTGTCCTCAGGATGCTCTCCTGTCATTAAGCACCATTATGCTGAACAGTCTTTCAGTCTGTAGCCTAACTGTGAGCAATGCCAAGGGAGAGAAGATGAGAAGACATCTTCCATTTTTCCTCTTTCAGAAGGCTGGATGCACACATTAGGCCTGATATGCATCTCCTCACTCCTTCCCCCAGCAATCTGATCCCTTGTTTTTTTGAAGCCTGACAGTCTACTGCTGGTTCCTACACCACCTTTACTCACAAAACCAGGACCTATAACTTGAGAGGCACTTGAAGGGGGAGAGGTCCAACTTGATGCCTCAGACCTTGGCTCAACAGCACTGCTGTAGGATGGGACAACACCAAAGCCAAAATTTTTCTTCATCTACCACAAACCTCTACAACTGAAGACTGATCTTGGGTGGCTGTGTCAATATTTTCTAAGCTCTTTGCAGCCTCCCTGGAGCCTTCTCTCCTCTAGGCTGAACAACCTCAGCTCTCTCAGCCTTTCTCTTCTTCAGGCTAAACAGCCCAAACTCTCTCAACACTTCCTCACAGGAGAAGTGTTTCAGCCCTCTGGATATTTCTGTAGCCTTAATGATGACAAGAGAGCATACCCATACCTGCAGTCTGGTTATCCCCAGAGAGATCTGCAAAGCACTGGCTTCGTTCCTCTTCAATCTCCTGCATGATGATACACTCTGGGCGTGTGCTGGATGCCTGCAGAAAGGGCAAAGAAAATGAGTGAGTAAACTCCATTTATGCCCAGAGATGCTTTCCTGGGGATTCATGATCATCTGAGTTCTCCTAGGCCACTTGTGATGGTTTGGGAGTTACCTGCCCCCCACACTTTGTAAAATCACCCAGACTAGAACTCAGCTGGCTGGAAGTTAAGGACTGAAGCTCTATTTACAGCTTAGCACAATATACAAGCAGATCTATACACTATATACAGGAATATTTACAGAAATATACAAGGCAAAGGTAATACAGAAACACAACAGCCCTCCCAGAAATCAGAGACCCCAGGAGGGGCTCCCAACCACCCTTCCACCTTCTCCCCACCCCTATACCTTACCCCAAGGTTTTNATATTCCAATTAGCCTCAAACCAGCACAGCCACTACACAACATGAGATACACAGGCAGTCTTTGTGTTTGCTTGAGAGAGGGTGTATAAACCACAGCCTGCTGAAAAAGCAGCATTTCCTTTTGTGCCTTTCTTGAGATAAAAATCCAGCAACCTTTTGTTTTTTTGTTTTTTAAAGATGATCAGGAGCAATTCTGCTTCTTTATGCTCCAGGAGCCCTGCCTGACTAACCTCACACCAAGAGCTATCTAAGGCTGGGAGATGGCAGTTTTAATATTTGTTTCAGGGGCAGTGTGATCTGTGCTTACATGGTTCATTCCATTCTGCCACGGCCTGCCTCCTAGCCTATGCTAATTCAAAGCAAAGCAAACCCCAAATCAAATAAAGAACAAAATCTCTGATGCAGATTAAGAGATGAAGGAGGTAAAAAGCAAGAAATTCCCAATGACAAGACTCTTTCTCCCCAAGTGGCTTCTCCTCAGTCAAACCTAATTATGTTGTGTCTGTAATACTGGCTACAAATGTGCAGGTAATTAATTGTGAAGTCCTTACAACATGAAGTTCATGAGATGCCTCAATCGTAAAAGATTCAAATGAAAATTTGAGCTCAAGAAAGCTCAAATGACAATTTGAGCTCATTGTCCAGGAGCTGGACAATGTGTCAAATAACACAGTCTCCATTTGCCACTGACTGCTCTCCACTTGGAGGGAACTCCTTGTTTCACTGCTATGGCTACTGCAAGCAGAGACTGAGGTCCCATTATGCACAAAATCTCATCTCAAAAAAATGGGAAAAGACCCAGCAGGGAGAAATCTATTGAGAAGCTCAGCTGCAAGGATATGGCGAGAGGGGAGTGATGTGAAGAGAGCAGAAGTCTTGGCTTGAGTTTATACCATCACTGTTAAATGCAGTGCAGAAAAAAACCCCATGAGTTGGATGAGCTTCAGAGACAGATTCAGAGAACATTGGATGAGCCTTTGTTGTAAGGATTCATCGACTCAGTGTTCACTCTTGCTGGATTTTGGGAAAAAAAACCCCACATATATTCATCAGAAATAGTCATAGGAAGTTAAAACCCAAAAGGATCTTTTAATATCCCTTTTCAAAACATGTGAGTTCTTTCTCTATCCACAAATTTGCCAGACAAGTTGGTAAAACAAAAGGCCCAGATATTCTTTGAAGGAACAATGACTTAATGCAAATTGCCCTTTGGATTAAAATGCTACAGTAATTTAGCACATTACATCTATTCTCACCATTTCTTATTAATCCAACCTGCTCTTTCCCTTGTTTCACCCCATGCCTTGTTCAGACTGTAATTTCCTTTAGGTTGGGAATAGGCTTTGATTAGTAGCATACAAACAATTAATTATGTGCTTTTCTAGTCAAATCAAACACAATAATCATTAGAAAATAAAATAAAATCAAACACAAGAAGGAGGGAACTTATCTGTAGTTGTCTTAGCACCCAAATATTTATTTTTCCCAGAGGGAAACGGATCCTCAAGAATTTTATCTTGGCTCATGTAAAGCACCATAAATTCATTTTTCTTTCATTTACAGTGCTTGTTATCATTTTACATTTAAACCTTAAAAAAGAGTAAAGGGAAGTGTGAGAGATTTACAGAAACACTTACTGCAAAAATAAAGATCAAAATGTTTTCAAAATATTCTGACTGTTTCAAATGGAAGTTTTAACTCTCTGGACTCAAACTATTTGCCAAATTCGTCTCACATCTATAAATAAGTCAAGTTTCCACTTTATAAATGAATTCATACAGCTCTAACTTTGATCAAGTGCTGTGTACATCTACAACAGATTTTAGCTTTTTTTTTTTTTCTAATGTGGTAAATTTTCTACCAACCCCATAAGCAAGTTCTTCACTGCTGCATCTTCCCTTCCCTAAAAATACCTGCTTGAGTTGGTTGATTGCATAGTTACCTGAACAGCTCCATATTTACTCTAGAGTAAATGTTTTATCACCTTTCAAAGGAAAAATGAGGCCAATTCACTGTAGCATTCTGAAAAGGGGACTCATGATAGATTCAGGTAAACTTGATTATAGACCTGATTTTAAAACTCTCATATTTCTTTATTTTTTATTTTACCCAGTCCAAAAGCCAATCTATATTAAGCAAACTGCTGGAAAAAGAGTGTCCAATAGTTAAACCACTGCTGAAAAAAGAGTGCCCAATAGCTAAACCACTGCTGGAAAAAGAGTGCCCAATAGCTAAACCACTGCTGGAAGAAGAGTGCCCAATAGCAAAACCACTGCTGGAAGAAGAGTGCCCAATAGCTAAACCACTGCTGGAAGAAGAGTGCCCAATAGCTAAACCACTGCTGGAAAAAGAGTGCCCAATAGCTAAACCACTGCTGGAAAAAGAGTGCCCAATAGCTAAACCACTGCTGGAA
>WBNM01019646.1:3127-31114 GCA_013399055.1 Ramphastos sulfuratus
TTGGAACTAGATGATCCTTGAGGTCCTTTCCAACCTTACCATTCTACAATTCTATGATTCTATGAAATGATCATGCAACATCTGGGCTCCTCTTCACTACTCTGCTTTCTTCTCAACTTCCATTTCTAGCCCTGTATCGTTCTGATCTCTCTGTCCTTTAAAATCTGCAATTTGTCTTATCCAGTTATGAAAAAATATATCAGAAAAAAAAAATTTTTCTCACCCAAAAAAATCTTGCCCTTTACCATAATTTCTGCTAACCTAGTCTTACTAATACTTCAAGCACAACATTTCATATATTTGCCCTTTCAAGCTATTTGCACTGAAATAGAGCTGTGATCTGAAGCCAGTCAGATTTGTATACACAAACACAATGGGTTGTCAAAGTGTGTAATGTAATAAATGAATTGCCACATATTTAAGCATTGTAAACATAGTTAATCTCAGGTTAAAACAGCTGACCTTGTGAAGTGGTTTTTATTATTGCCTTACACTTAACTGAAACTTGAAATGTTGAATGGAAAGAAAAGCATATGCTTGGCAAATAAAGTTTCTATGAGCAATAAATAGAACAAAATGCCAGGCATGCTCCTGTGAGAGCAAAACATACTCTACATAAATGAAGAAAAAGTCTTTGAGGGTTAAGAAAAAAAAAAAGGGACTTTGATCATGTAGCAATTACAAGTTGTCTCCACTTACATAAAAGAAAAGTGAACAAAGACCGCATGGTGCATAATTAAAAAAAAAAAAAAAAAAAGTAGGAATGTGTTAATTTAGGCAAGAATTGAAATGGAAAACTACCTTAAACTGAGTAAAACTGATCCATCTGTTTTTCAAACACATGAGAGTGTTGAAAGCAAAGACCAATGTCCTAGAGCCTGCTATAGATGGGACAGGGCCAGAGTCCACACCATGCCCCATTGATGTCAATAGTTGTTTGCTCAAGCTCACAGGTCATAAGCTTGGAACTGCTGGGGCTGAACTTCAGAGACATATGTTTAATTAAACCTTATCTAACCAAAAGATTCTAAATGTTGAAACATCAAAACATACACACACTTCATGCTTAGACTTCAAATTCTAGTTACAAGAGTTCTACAAGTTAATAGAAATTAGTTTTATAAAATGGCTAAAATAGGATGTGCCCATGCAAATCAGTGTGCAGGAATATGTTGATAGAGGTGCATGCAGAGTGGGCTTGGATCCATACATCTACTTTTAAAACTTTCAAGAATATTACAAAATTATTATATTTTTCTGAAGCTCTGTGTCCTTGACTGTCATTTTACCATAGGAAATTCTAATTCTGTCAGGTGGATGAATACTACAGGTCTTGGGTTATCATTATAGCGGACAGAACTTCATGAAGCTTACAGTTTGCAAACAAATTCCCATTGTTTTCTTATTTTGGTATCAAACTGAACAACAGCTTTACCTGTGTTACATCAGCAGCTTTCACTCCCTTCTATATATTTGTAGTCAGTGTGCTGGTTTAAGGCTAATTGGAATATTTTAATAGAGAAAATTATATTATAGGCTGTGAAAAGGAAAACAATGGTGATGTCTACTTCACTCATAGGCTTGCTGTGATGTTTAAGAAAGAACCCAAAACAGTCGGGCTTGTGGCACTCTCTGGGGTACAGTGTCTGGGGCTGTCCTGCAACTTCTGGCTTCTTCTCTCCGACAAATTAATTTCACTAATCACTTTTCTTCTAACTCCTCCTCTGGCCGATCCTCAAAACCTTGGGGTAAGGTATAGGGGTGGGGAGAAGGTGGAAGGGTGGTTGGGAGCCCCTCCTGGGGTCTCTGATTTCTGGGAGGGGTGTTGTGTTTCTGTATTACCTTTACTTTGTTTATTTCTGTAAATATTCCTGTATATAGTGTATATATCTGCTTGTACATTGTGCTGAGCTGTAAATATAGCTTCATCTAAAACTTCCAGCCAGCTGAGTTCTAGTCTGGGTCATTTTACAAAGTGTGGGGGGGGCGGGTAACTCCCAAACCCACATCAGTCAGTAATACTCCATTAAAGTTAATTTAAAGCAATGAGTAAGTGTATTCTCTCACAGGCAGAAAAAATGGAAGATTTTTTTAAAAAAAAACATTCTCAAAGATTCCAGGCTTGCTTTACTCATCTGATGCTAACTTAGCTAAAATAAACAAAAACTACTGTTAGAAACATACTAAGCATGCAATCAAAATGAAGGAAAAAGGCAAACTGATTAACGTTTCACATATGAAGTCATTTCCCCTGCACCTGCAGCCATCTAGGAAAAATAATACAAACACCACTGGAAACATTCAGAATATGGGCAATTATTTTCATTGGGTTTACTTTCCCATCCTCACAATTCCTAAAGCTGTGAACTTTTACAATTATTTCGGACACGGTGAAGAGTACAATGCTATGATATTCAGACTTAGCATTTTCACCTCTACTTATTTTAGATCTTTTATTTACTTAAACACTGAAAGTACATTTATTGAAAAAGAACTTAAATAATAAACTTTGTACTAGCTTGACTTCATTGCCTCTGCATTTGCAAGTCCTGCTGTGATTGCTTGTCTACCTATTCCAGACACCGACATAAATCTAACCGTTAAGATTTTGTAGAAAGAAAGTAAATGCATTTACAACTGGATATATCTCCTTTGCATTTTTAACATAGTGATCAAACAACAGGATGATGGTAAAATTCTCTTCCCAGCAACTTCAATAGAAGCTGCATTTAGGCTGCTGTGAAACAAGGCAGAAGCATAAAAGCACACAATAAAAGTACACAGCTCTTCCTTCACCAGATGAAGTATCTTCAAATGAAGGGAAGTATCTTTTTTCTGACCTATGTTAAGCACGTAGCTATGGACACACCGCACATATACAAATAACAAGAAGTAGCCCAAGAAACCTTACTCTTGCTCTTGCTTAAATAAAGAAATAGATAGATAGATAGATAGATAGACAGACAGACAGACAATATATAGTATTTTGCCTTATGAAAGTAGAGTTAGAAAACCTAGCAAACTGACATTTCATAGCAGAATGCTGGACAAAGACAGAAGTCCCCAGCAGACACACAGTGCTACTGCAATGCAATCTAGCCATCATGACTAGTAGTATAATCTGGTACAACATTTTGCAGGATTTAAAGTCTGTTGACACCTTGCAGCAATCAGGAGCAACAAGAGAACTTTTCCCCACTGAATACAAGCATCTTTATTACCACTGGATTAAAACAATGGATTTCCATTTGCATTTAGCAGTTTCACAATTTCAGTAATTTTAAAAAAGTTTCCAGATGTGTAATAGTGAAGTGTCATATTTACAACATTTGGGACACCTTTCAGTAGACAAGGCTCATATAGTCACTGGGATTTTACACACCATGCCAAACACAACTGCTGAACATCTCAGTAACATGGTACAGGAAACATATGCAGCAGTGGAAACATTAAGTCCCTTAACACCCTAGATGTCCCTCCGTAGGGCAGAGCTGCTGCAGTAGACCAAATATGCCTAGCTTTTAGCTGATCTGAGTCATAAAAGAATCCACAGATCTGTGAACTATTTGTAAGAAGTATGTAATATTTAAAACTGAAAACACATAGAATTGTTTTGGTTGGAAAAGACTTCTAAGATAATTGATTCCAACAATTATCTGACTCTACTAAGTCTTAAACTATGTCCCTTAACACCCTATCTATTCATCTTTTAAACACCTCCAGGGGTGGTGATTCAAATATCCCCCCCGGGAAGCCTGTTCCAGTGCTTGATTATGCTTTCAGTCAAAAGGTTTAATCTAAAATCCAGTCTAAACCTCCTTCTGTGCACCTTGAGCCCATTTCCTCTTGCTCTATTACTTGTTACTAGAGAGAAAAGACCAACCCTCACCTGACTACAACCTCCTTTCAAGTAGAGGTAGATAGCAATAAGCCCCCTTTTCTTCAGACTAAACTATCGCCAGTGAAACATCCACCTGTCCAAGACACAGGTAAACAACATCCACAGCCTTTCCTGCATTCACTAAGCAGGTCACTAGTTGTAGGAGACCAGGTTTGTCAAGCTGGACCCATCCTTCATGAACCCATGCTGACTAGGTCTGATCACCTGGTTGCCTTGCACATGCTGTATAACAGCACTTAAGATTATCTGCTTCATTATCTTCCCTGGCACCAAGATCCAACTGACAGGTCTGTAGTTCCCCAGGTCCTCCTTATGGCCCTTCTTGTAGGTGGGTGTCATGTTTGCCAACTGGGACCTCTCAACCAGGACTGCTGGTAAATGATGGGAAGTGGCTTTGTGAGCACTTCCATCAGCACCCTTGGATGTGCTCTCTGGCTCCACAGTCTTGTGTATGTCTAAGTGATGCAGAGCATGACCAAAGAATCAGTGTGGCTAGAAGAAACAGGAAAGTGTTAGACTCCATTCTCTCAAAATCACAGGCCTTTACACTGTGCTACAAGGAGACATTCATCACCAGCCTTAATCCTTTCAAAAATTTCAACAGTAACTGCAGAAAAGACACACTTCAACAAAAAAAATCCCTGGATTCACAATTTCACTCATACATTGTCTCCTCTCTCCTCCCTGCCCCTCACTGTCATCACACTGCTCTTCTACAGATACCAAATATTTGTCTTGTGATCTCTTTTGTTTCAGACCTGTTTTTAACCATGATGAGTTCTGAGGACTGGTCACAGGCACCCCATGAATGGCTGTTTTCACAACATTACTAAAGCTGCAGTGCCATTGTACAAACTAGATTCATGATCAGTATTTCCTAAAAACTCAGGTTTGGAGAGCTTCTCAAAACAAATCACTAGATGACAAGACAGTTTCTCTTTTAATGCTACAGGCAGTGGTTACAGTTAAAATACACTGTGTCGTGACTTGTTGAGTCAGTCTTTTTGAAGCTGTTCTACTTTAGATGGAATATTTATAAACAATTTATGCCAGGAAGAGAACAAGCTAAGTCAAGCTAAGTGGTTCAAGTGATTAATATACATAGTTGGACTTAGTGAATGCAGATTCTGATTCCTAATTCAATGTTAATTTTTACAACCAAGCCTTCACCAGTCCAGGAAGGAATTTGAGAAAAACTATCCTTCAGTGTGGGCTACCACTGCATATTATCAAAGAAAGTCTACTGAAAGAAAAAAAGCAGCACATGCTACACATCCCCTGTTTAAGAGATTATTTAAGTTTACATTATCAGACACCACCAGGGTGTCCAATTTACATAACACTATGGAAAAAACAATGTTCTGCCCTCTAGCAGGCAGGGATTTCACCAATATTGTGAAGTTACTACTGCATCTCTTTTTTTCAACACAACTAGAAGTGGTGTTTGAGATATCCAAACCCAAAGTTTAGTTAATTTTTTATTTCAGAAAGTGAGGAAGCACAGTACCTGAGAAAGGACAAGCTGCCCATGAAACTTATGGACAAATTTTTGTAAAGATGCAAGGTACGTAGCCTCTCCTATTGTCCTTGCCAAAGACCGCAAAAGGAAATAACCCTGCAAGAAATGAAGCCAGAAATAAATAGGATGCTAGGAATCTGCTGATGTGTAAAAGAAAAAAGTGTTTATCATATTAGTAAAGCAATTTCAATAAAAATCAGCTGACAACACTCACCTTCAAATAGTGAACCTGCATAAAGATTTTTTCTGCTTTAAGGCCATGTTTGACAACAGATGCTCCAGATTCACTCAGCTGTCCTGTGCTCTCCTTTTGGGGCCTAAAATGGTAACACATTTGTTTTGAATAATTAAGTAAAAAAAACTGATACAAGTTCTCAGTTGTGAATTGCATACTAACTTGAGACACCTGAGACACAGTAAAAACCTGTGACTAGTTCAATCTTTTTCTTCACTCAAAGTAAATAACTTGGCTTAGAGAGACAGAAATGAATTTCATAATTTTAATCTAACTTTGCGGCCCATCACTATGTTGGTGTACTCTTTTCACTGTTTCAGCATGACATCGGGTTGCATGCCATTCTACAGTGCAGACATATTATGAAAAATGAGAAAAAGGGAAGGAAAAAGGAGGGAGAGAGAGAGGGAGAATACTGAAATCAGTATGTTCAATTATGTATTTTTCTTCTTATACTTCAGCACTGGCTTAATAGCTTACCTGACTGTACTTGCAAGAATAAATTCTTTGAGCTGCATGCAATATACTGTGGAAGAAATAATGTTCTGTTTTTAATTTTGGCATTTGGGGTTGGAAGAAATCTTGTTGAAGTTTTAAAAGAGGAAGCCTTTCACACAGAGAGGTTTGGGGTTTACAGACAGTTACGTCTAGAGCAAGCTTACTTCCCAACTCCATGTTTTTAAAATACAGTATACCATCTGGTATGCCACAAATCTACAGCAGTGAAGTGTGGAGAACTAGGCTCCCATGAGCACAGAGTGAAATGGCAGAGAAGCTACACTTTTGTAAGCAGTGCTATCATAGGTGTAGTACTGAAAAGCCCTCTGTATTCGTTTTCTTCCATTCAGAAAATGTCCCAACTGTCTTAGGAGCCTAATCCTGTGACTGAAACAATCTCTTCAGTTCTAAATGTGGATTTTGAAATGGCCCATCTTGGAAACCAAACATCTTTCCCCTCACTTCTACAGAATAGGGAAAACTCGGTATTAGATTCTTCAAATCATGTAATTCTGATACATCTCATGAGCTAATCCATATTACTTCTCATGACAGCTAATCTCTGTTATAAAATTTCTTTCACAACTTTGTCTGCTTTGAGGAAAATATTCTTCCTTTTTTTTTTTGTATCAGTGTAATGTTTTTTTATTATAGTCCAGAGTGCTAAACTTTTTTTTTTTTTTTTCCTCCCCACTCTTTCGGTGCTATATTTAGGACCAGTGCACACAAGATCCACTTCATACAGTAAAACCTTGATAAAATATAGATTCAATTTTAGACTGTTCCTAACACAGCTCATATTTTCCTTCAAGTAATGTCTTCCTTTAGCATTGAAAGATGGGGATAAACTACTGATTTCTTATCCTACAGCAACTGCAATTCTTCAAGTCAATGTAACATTGCAGACCCAATGTAGGAAAGCAAAAGTCTATCTATTTCCATTCTACATCAGCCTCTTAGAAAGAAGGCCTGCTGGTACTCCACATGCGACTTTTCATTGTTCTCTGAATATATGTAATTTGCTGCTAATGCCTTTCACAGTTGCTGCCTGCTGAAAAGACATCTATTTCTTTCATACCTGACTTCTTTTTTCACAGGTAGTTTATGAGATGCAACTACAAAATACTATCAAATATCCATAATAAAATAATTATGCTGGTGATCAGTTTGCTGAGTGGTTTTCAGATAGTCTAAACAGGTATTCATTTGCTGGATCAAAACTTAATAGGGTCATATGACAAATGTGGGGCAGTTTTCCTGCTGTCAGGAGAAAGCACAAAAAAAATAGTGATTGTCCATCAGGGAACAAAAATCTGATTGAAGAATAAGCCTATGGTTGAGAAGAGTGGGCTGGATGATGTTTTCTGATGTAATTTGCAAAAAGTAACAAACAGTTTTAACTTACTGTTAATATCCTTGCATAAAAACATAAGCTTGAACCAGCACATGCATCAGAACTGACTCAAAATCAAGACTGAAATATTCTCTTTTATATACCAACTTTGGAAAGCACATGGACATACTTTCAGAATGAAAAAAAAAAAAAAGTAGTAAAGACAGGAACTATTCAAGTCCATGCCACAAAAATAGTAGAGAATATTTATGTCTGACTGAAACCAGTGGAAAGTCCTTAAACACATAAGGTGTGTGCTGGTTTGAGGCTAACTGGAATATTATATTATAGGCTGTGAAAAGAAAACAATGGTGATACCTACTTCACTCATAGGCTTGCTGAGATATATAAATACATAAAACATAGATAAAGACACTCCGGCTTGGAGAGTCTTGGTCTTTCTAGCTTCTTGCCTTCTCCTCTCTGCCAAGTAATCTAACCACTTTCCTTCTAATCCTCCTGGCTGATCCTGCAAACTCACCTTGCATGTGAGCCAAACCCTGGGGTAACGTAGAGGGGTCGGAAGAAGGTGGAAGGGTGGTTGGGAGCCCCTCCTGGGGACTCTGATTTCTGGGAGGGGGATTGTGTTTCTGTATTACCTTTAACCTGATATTTCTGTAAATATTCCTGTATATTGTGTACATATCTGCTTGTATATTGTGCTAAGCTGTACATATAGCTTCAGTCCTTAACTTCCAGCCAGCTGAGTCTAGACTGGGTGATTTTACAAAGTGTGGGGGGGCGGGGAACTCCCAAACCATCACAAGAATCAAGAGACATCAGAGAGGATAAGACTGCCAGAATTCCAAGCTGGCATCATGCCCCTTTACTGAAGTGTATATTATAAGCATATTTTTCAAATAAGAAATAATTGTGTCATTCCCTAGCAGCGAGTATACCACTATGCAAAAGGTAAACAGCATGATTATTACAGAGGCTTATGCTGACTAATTGTGAAAGTCCATAGAAAGATTACATTTCAGATTATTCCTGGTTTGACCTAGAACAGAACTAGTTCTGTTCAGTGTTTTAAATTTTCAGCTCAGTCTCTCCTAAGTAGCTGCACTTTCTGAAATTAACAGTGTGTTTTCACAGATGTTGTCTGCTTCCAGTAGTGAGAATGATTAGTGTTTCTAGTGAGTACCAAGGACTAGTATGCAGATCGCATTCACCACTAAATCCTGTGTACTGTGTTGGGGGTGCAGAAAGTAAAATGCCACATCTGCAGAAAGAAGTGGACTGGTCAGGGGGTCTCAGACTGACCAACAAGGTATTCCATTCCATATATGTCATCTTCAGAATAAAGCTGAGGAATCAAGAGGGTCAAGCTCTTTTCCAAGGCTATCCTGCCTTCTCTGGCCATTCTGCCTTCTATCCCAATCCATGAATTTCTGAATCTAGGTCCAAAATCCAGCTCCTGAATCTGGTTCACATCAGCCATTAAGTTTAGTCTGGGACTTCTGCCACAGCATCAGTGATGAAGGTGATCAGTTGCCATCAGGTGAGTTCAGTTTGATATTGTTTTTTGTTGTTTGTTTTTTTTTAATTTTATTGTTATTATTTTAATTAAAGTTATTTTAGTTTCCTTTTCCAATGTATAACTTTCTTTCCTTATTCCTTTTCTTTTCCCCTTTGGGAAAGGATAGGGGTTAATAGAAAGTGCCTGTCACTAGGCCAGCCTTAACCCTCAATAGAGATGTCAATCCTTCCTAAGTTTTAAACACAGGTCTTTAGAAAAACAATTTTGAAAATTTACACCATATACACATTTTAATAAAGTAAAAAGTACATAATGAATGCAAAAGTTCACAGATGTGATTCCATAATGTTGAAAGTGGAAAACATACATCCAGATAAGCTTCATATCACAAGAATCAATGCACCTAAAAATAATTTATTTTAAAGCAAACAAAGAAAAATCTCACCTTCTGTCAATCAGTATTTGTGATGGCAGTAACTGCATGACAGCTAATTAAAAAGCTTGCTTTTGTATTTACTTCTATCATCAAATTCCACACTTGCAAATGTATGACTTGACTTATTCTGCTACATGGTTATTCATCAATAACCATGAAAAAAAGACTGATCAATAGAAGACCACAATTATTCAGTTGGTGACATGTTTTCAATGACATGAAGCTACAGAGAGGAATTCCTATGTTGGAGAACAGTTTCTAGTACCCAAATACAAAAGGCTTTTAGGTCCTACTGGGAAAGCGCAAGAAGAAGGCAATGTATGAAAATACAGGAAATGGTAACACGTAGAAGTTATTTATACAGAAGGTAGAGATCTATTTGTTCTTGGTTTCCACTTAATGAAAGAAAAAAACACACATGATATTTGAGGTAAACAATGTTTCAGCTGTGCAATGAGAAGCTACTTTAAAATGTTAGCACTAAAACAACTTAGCTAGCTACCATGGAAATTTTTCAATTACATCTATCTAAGAATGTGTTAGTAAAAACCTTCTTAAGACAGTCTGTGTGTACTGCCTGTATTTCTGAGTAGCAGAAAGGCTTCCGTGATTTGATCAGTGTAGAGCTGATGTAAGGTAGAATTAGTAAACTTGATTCTCTTGGTCAAGGACTGTGGGGAGACAAGCAGTGGAGATGTTAGGCTGCCACTCAAGATAAAAGACTATAGCAGACACTATAAAAGACACCAATCAGAAAACAGCCCACACTATTAATCATTGGCAAAGCAAGACTCTTTTTCTCTCTCTTTTCTTTTTTAATCTATTACATTTAGTTATGTTAGAAGAAGCCTTGAGCTCAGTATCTGGCACCTAAAGACCAAAATCTTGTTTAAATATCATTAGTCATTTCTAAAGGGAAAGTAGACTTATATAGCTCATTATGCTTTTTCCTTGTTCTTTTTTTGGGGTTTTTTTTTCATTCCTCTTGGCAGTTAGATAGCATACTCCTGTATGTGCTTGTCTTCAGTGCTAGAAAATTAATCTGTTACAGCTTCAAACAGTAAACTTTGCTCAGGAAATGCCTTTTTTCCCCATGAACAGAGGGTCTTATAAATTGCTTAAGGACATTTTATACCAAACTAGATTCCATGGTTTTGGAAAGATCTCTATAATAAAGAGAAAAGCAATTGCCTTGTACAGAAGATGAATAACCTAGTCAGTTTAATTTTACTTTTCTTGAGAATGAAGTAAGGAAATGCAGTGGATTTAATCAGATAATTTGGATGTGTAACTTTTGAAAGATTAAAATGGTGGAAAATAGGAGAGAGAACATGCAAGAGCAAAGATTAGACTGACAAATTATTACCTTAAAACTTGTAGCTCTTCTTCAGAGTTCTGCACCTCATCTCTGAGTCGGCGCCAGCGAAGTAAAGCTTTCAATTCCTGTTGCACTTTTACTTCATCATGTGACAGCTGCTTGGTACACACAAAAAACACAGATCACTGGTTGCTCCTTCCCAGCAGACAATAATAATTTCCAGTAAAATAAACTTGTTCGGTTGCCCCGTCATGTGTAGGAGATGCAGGAAACCAAATCAGTATCTACAAAACAAACCCCAAACACCCAACAACAAAACATCCCAGTTGCTGCTATGAGAGTTAAGAGCAGCACGAAGGAAAACAGAAGCCTCACTGTGCACATCAAACCAATAGTCAGTGAAATAGTTCTGCCTGAGGAGAGAGATGGGTCTGTTTATCTCCCTTTTGTGACCAGCAATAAGTGAACTGAATGTACAGTCCTGGTACCTGTCGTAGTGGTTTTATTTGCATCTCTACTTTTCCCAGCCCGAAAGCAATGAGCTGCTTTGTGTCCTGACTTCACTTTTCTTTCCTACTACTTCTGCCATATCCATGAAAGCTCCCTGTTGTCATTTCCCCCAGTTATGTAAATTTTAAGAGATTTATACTTACAAAATAAATGCCAGGTTGCCAAATAAGTACTAATTTATGCTTCTCTAGTATAGGAAATACGGGAGATGGGAGAAAGTGAAAGCAGCTAGTATTATCCTGCATTACACCACTATTTCATTCAGCCACAGCTGAAGGTGTTGTCAGCCACTATGGAATATACTCATAATACTACAATTGTAAATTGCACAGAACCAAGGCTAGTTCATCATCATCATCATCATCATCATCATCATCATCATCTTTTTTTTTTTTAAGGGATGGGGCGGGAAAAAAAAGGCAACTTTCTGACCTTATTCATTAACAAGGGCACTAATCACCCTGTTTTGTTGCCTACTCCTTTTCATTTATCTACATGGAAGAGTGTCTGCTACAATGAAAGCACATCCAAGCAGCTCACAAATGTTTACAATTAATGTGAAGACCTCACAGCAGAGACCTGATATCAATACAAGGGCAGAGGTGAGTTTCAGGACTGGAAAGGAAAAGCAAAGTGTTTGGATAGCCTTCCTCTCATTCTTGTTCCAGAAACACAGTAAGTGACAAGGAATTCTGGTTTGTTCAGTATTATAAATGGGCAGAGTCCAATGGGATGGCTTTCAACAAATCCAAGTGCCGGGTGCTCCACTTTGGCCACAACAACCCCATGTAGAGCTACAGGCTGGGGTTGGAGTGGCTGGAGAGCAGTCAAACAGAAAGGGATCTGGGGGTGCTGATTNCAGATGCTTAATCAAATGGAGATTCAAAAGAGTGTATGATGTCAGTTCCCAGAACCACCTGTTCTTCCACAGATGGAGCTCTGCACACTGAAGGTGTAAAAACAAGGCCTGACACAAGCACACTAACACAAAATGCTAGAAGTAGCAGAGGTGCCACAGAGATAAGAACTGGATCAGAATACCACTTTACTAGCTAACATGCTGACATGCAATTTATGAGGTTTTCACTTTCAGGTAGACAATGATTTCTAAGCCTCTGACATGAAAGTAACTCTTGCTGGGCAAAAGAAGAGGAAAATTATTTAAGTTCGTCTGTCCTATTTCATGAGCTTCCATTTTGTTTTGAGTTACACTTCCTGGATACTCACTGGACAAACCCAGACTATTTTCATTAGGCTCTGGAATATTATTCAGATGATCGTTCTAGTTTCAGAAAAACAGCACAAGTGGAAAGAATGCAGAGCAACTGTTCAATATCTGGATTTTAATAACTGAGTAGTACATTTGTAGGAACATCATAACTGACAAATGTTTCCATTCCCATTCACACTGACCTCCACCCCTAAGAGATGAGTGTTCACTCTGGCTCATGAAGCATTTTGCATTTTTTTAAAATCCAGTTAGCATGCAAACTCCAGTTTGCAACACAGGAAGTTTAAATTGCATCTAAATCACAGCAGGGTACATAATTTAGCTTTCCACATAATTCAGTTGATAAGTAATGTACCTTACCTGTTGAACCCTAGCCCAAAATACATCTTCTAAATAAGTGGCAAACCCTTCACTTAGCCACTCTTCAGTCCAATCACGAGCACCAATGGCCAGTCCAAACCAAGCATGGGCAATTTCATGGCACAGTCGTGTTCCACAGAGATGGCTCCCCCCTGGTAGTACACTCTGTGACAGGAAGATGATGTGTGGGCTGTACAACAAGAATAATTGACAAAACATGTTATTGACCTATTATAACATGCATTGTATTCCATAATAATATATAAGCTTTATTAACTTGATCAGCCTCTTATTACTATATGCAAGTTATATCATGACTGCTAGTTTATAGCTTAGGCGTTTTAGGAATTAGGTTGTATGTTATCACTGGTGGGCAGAGAATCAGACTAAAATTCTGACAAGTAGTTATTTATTATTCAACCATCAAACACCTATTGCCTGTAAGAAGTAACTTAAACCAAAATCTCATACTTTTCAAATTAAAAGACAGATTTATTTCAATAGAAGCATTTATATATAGGTCAGAATAGTAAAAGATGTGCAGGTGTGAATATAGGCAGCAAGTATTTATTAGTTAAATTGTCAAAGCTGGAATTAAAGAAGCAGCATAATGAAAAGAAAGCATTATCCAAAAGCAACAAAAGCCATGTATAGTAAAGCACATGTGCTTGTTAAAACTTAAGCTAAAAAGATGCCATTTCATGATAATGGTTGATCACTTCTGCAAATGCACAAGATAGAGAACATCTTTTACTGTAGGCACAATTAAGGTGAGTCAATATTTACTAAACAGCTGCTTTACACAAGGGAGAACAACATTGTCTGTACCTACACTGCTTTGGACTCAAGTGCTATAAATAGAAACTGGGCAAAAAGAATGTTACGAATTACTGCTCTGCTACTGGAAAGACCTATGCTGAATTACAAGTTACTGCTGCTTCAAACTCCCGTTTTGCTGTAAGGCAATTTCTTCTGTACTACAAACATTACAGATGTTAATAACTCAAAAGTTACATACATTTTTAAATTAAGTTTGTCTAGGAAAAAGTAGAAGAATTAAGCCCTTGCAGGCAATTAACAGGGCACAAAGCCACAGATGAGGGTAGCAATGGCATAAACCAAGACCGCTATCTGCAGACTATTCCTGCACTAACCCTTGGCATCCGTAATCCGCATTTCAACTGTTTTCTCAACTCTAGCCAGTTAGAAAGGAAATAAAACAGAATGGTAATACCATCAAGACCACAAATCTTTAAGTCTAGCTTTTCAAGCATGGTGGGGATTGACACGATCTTAAGACAAACATTAAGACAGCATTCCAAAGAACTTTCCCACTTGTCCTACCCTCCTACTGGACATGTTAAAGTACTTAAAATTTTCTTGCAACCAGCTAAATGTCTTGAACTGAGATTATAAAATACAATACATGTTTAAATAGAAGAACATACTAGATAACCATCTCCTTATTGAAAACAAAGAAAACCAAACAAAACCCACACCAAAGCAAAACCACTAGTAATCCTGCAAAGCATGTTAATACATTTTAGTTAGTTTGTATTTTAAGAATCAGTATAAGAAATTAAAGCACTAATAGAAGAATCAAGTCAGAAAGCAAAGCAGGAAAAACCCTCCAGGTCCCCAAATCTTTCCCAAAAGCAATTCTGGTTAAAATGAGGGAGGGAGAGTGGGATTGAGGCAGAGAGGGAATGAAGCACAGAAGGAAAAGTCCTAGCATATGATGAGCCTTTTATAATAAAGCCTCTAATAAGAATAAACACAGCACTGGAGACCTTACTTTGTAAGTAAATGACCCGTAACTGTGGCATGTGTACAAACAGAAAACGCAGAAATGGACCAAGTAAACAACATTCCAGACAGTGCTGGCAGCATTCAGGCCTTTTGGCTAAGAAAAACAAAAGTAACTTCATATCTTGTAAACAAGGTTATCAGAGAAGTGTGCATTTTAGGTTTACTGTAAATAAATATACAATAAAAGTAAAGATTGTATTTCCTGGTTTTCTGGTCACGTAAATAATAGAAATGCCACATTTAGAGAATCTTCTCCTTTATAAGAGGATTACAAATCACTTCAGTGAGAAAAATCTATCTGATCTAAATTTGGGATAAAGAATGCAAATTCCCACAAAGCCAAAAATAAGGTTATGTGTTGCAGCAGAATTAGATTTTAGAGTTTGACAACAAACAGCAATTTCCTTTCCAGAGAATGCCTCAAATATTCCTTTTGGTTTTGTTCTCCCTTGCAAGCAGCTATGTCTCCAATTTAGAGCCTTACGCAGCAACAGATATCACTACAGACCAGTGCAAAGTTTCCATTTATCTTAAGAGTAGTTTTATCAAAGACTGAGTATGTTTCTGTAATATGTCCAGCACCTCTTAGTTTAGGGAGAAGTTTGATTCTACATGTTAGTTTAAAATACGGATTTTCTATTGCCAATACATGTTTGAACTCCAGAAGTTCTGCCACTTCTTACTGGTATCAATCATACATTTTTTCACACTATTTAGAATGTGCGATGTTATTCATTGCTACCAGTGTTGCTCCTAAAGCACTCAATATTTCAAGGAAGAGTCTATATGAAAAATAATCAAAATAATAATGAAATTATTGCAACTGATTTTTTTTTTTCCCAGCACAATAGGAATTTGGCCCTTCTACCATCCGTTTGATTTACTAGGAACAAATTATATGGCTAGTTATCCATTGCTTTCATTGGCATCGAAAAGGAAATAAATCCATTCCTATACCAACAACAGGCAAAGGTGAGTCACCTCAGCAGCTACATCAAGACCTTATGAGTTATTTTCAGCTTATAAATGCCTCTGGCTGATACCTTTTCAAGTCCAGCCAAAGCTTCTAACACAGGCCAGAACAGGCTAGCTGGATGTGGTAAAGAAGATGGGGAACCTCTTCCAGATAACAAAAAAATAAACCCTGCAATAGTCCTTCCCAGGAGGCTGGACAAGTTCCCAATGGCTCTTGGAGAAAAAAGAAGTTAATGACTTGTTTTCAACAGTATACACTTAAAATTTTTAAGCAAAAGGTTATGATTCTATCCAGAAGCATGCTCTCATAACGTAGATCTTCATGTCACTTGACTGAAAAAAGGAGGAAATTCCTTTGTCCTGTTAAACCACAGTAAAGGGAAATCTCACTTCTGTAACTACGGTATCAATGCACATGAGCAAAAAACTGAGCCCCAAAAGTAACAAAACTTTTGGTGTGAAAGGCTGAAGGATCCTGATGTTCCAGTTATTCAAATCCACTCATGCAGATGTTTTTAATAAGTAGTTTCTCTAACCAGTAAAAGGTTTGCTGTGAGTCCTAGAGCTCTGACAGTAATCTGACCGGTTGAGAGGCCAAATCTCTGCAAGTAATTTGGCTTTGATGCAGGTGCTGCTTTGCACAGAACCAGCAGCCGTATGCTATCTTTGGCTGCTCACACATGATCAAATGAAACACAGTGCAAACTCTAGATAAATGGACATGCAAGAACTAAAGTGCACACTTCGGCTGGGACCATGAAGCTCATGTCTAATAGACTTGTTTCATTCCTTTTGAAGTAGAAACCTTTTCCTCCTAACACACAGGAATTTGCAGATACATTTTTTTTCTTGTGTATTTATTGAATATTCATTGAAATAACAGAGCCAAGACCATATCAGCTGGAAAAATTATGCCTTTGGAATCAAAATTAGCACTTAAATCCTTATTACAGATGAAAGTTATATAATAAATATTTTTCATGTTTCTATAGTTCTTCACAAATTGCTCAGTCAGTTATTGTACTTCTAGAAAATCATCAACGTGTAGAAAGACACAAGGAAAATCTCGCTAAAAATATTTTCATAGAAACACATTAGAATTAAGAGATACATTTCAAGATTATTGGAATTTGAGAAAGTTTGATGATTAAGTGACAGCTCATTACATGTATAGTTTGTGCAATCTCTCATCAATTACCTTCAACCTACAGTGATACAATGAATATTACTAGCATATTGTCTGCATTGTCTCCATCAGACTTTCAAAGGTAGATCAATTTATCTTTCAGGATACTCGTGCTACTGGAATGCAGACAAAAGAACATGCAACATCCACTCACTTCTAGAATCTCAGACATTCTGGTGTATGCTACGGTCCAGTACAGAGAAAGCTACAGACACAATCTTTTTAATCTCCTAGGTTTACAGTGTACCAGAAACTCAAATATGCATGTAGATGCAGTTCTTGAGAGACGGATCTAGTTCTAGAGAGAAGAATACTCTGAGCATTACAAAGGAAACTTTGTAGCGTTTTCCCTTCCTACCATCATGGTGACCATCACAGTGACCATCACTACTAAAAAATGACTAGAAGTTACAGTTGAACTAACTTTTTACTGCATAAATCATGCAGTAATACAGCAGGGTAGGCAATAATGAACAAACAGTAACCCCTGTCTGTTAGAACCACAGAATGCTACAGTTCGGAAGTGACCTCCAGAGATCGAGTCCAACATCTCCACAAAACAGGATCACTTAAGGCAGGTCACAGAGGAATCTCTCCAGGCAGATTTTTTGTTTTTTAGTTCTTTACTCATCCATGCAAGTCTCCCGCCTGCTTTACTTGATTTTTCACTCAAATGAATGCACCTGTCTTGAGCTTGGAGGAAGAGATGTTTCAGTATTAACCAGCTCTCCTAGGCTGCTCTTCCTTCTACAGTTTTGGCCCGCAAGATACCTCCAAGTAGGTCTTTGAAGGGGATGAACTTTAGGGTTTTAATCCTATTTATTTGCCTGCTTCTTACTTTTGTGATACTATAATGGTGAGACTACACCATGTCATGATCACTACAGCCAAGGGTACTCCCCAGCCTTTGCATCCCCATCTTTGTTAATACACCAGTCCATCTTTGTTACTGCAAGGTCTAGCAGCACACCTCTCCTTGTTGGCTCCTCCACTACTTGTGTCAGAAGGTTATCATCAATGTACTGCAGGAACTTTCTGGATTGTGTGCGCCTAGCTGTGTGGCCTTTTCAGCAAATATTTGGGTGACTGAGGTCACCCGTAACCATGAAGGCATGTAATCTTGAGGCTAGCTCCAGCTGTTTGCAGAAGTCTTTGTCTATTTCTTCTTCCTGGTCTGATAGTCTATAGGAAACACTCATGACAATATCTCCCATTTTAGCCTCTTGATTCTTACCCATAAACTATCAACAAGTTCTTCACCCCACCTTGGACAAAGCCCAGTGCATTCCAATTGCTTACACACATAAAAAGCAGCACCACTGCCTCACCTGTTTGGTCTGTCTTTACTAAATAATACATAGTTGTCCATGACAACATTCCAGTTATGAGAGCTATCCCACCAGGTCTCAGTAGTGGCAACTAAATCATAGCCCTGTGACCAAACACAGATGTCCAGTTCTTTCTGCTTGTTGCCCATGCTGCGTGCACTTCAGATGGGTTAATGATGCTGCCACTGGTTTGGGAGGATCGAAGCCTGACCATATTAGGTTAAGCCATAGGCTTGCTTTACCCAGATTTGGGAAAAACATAAGCCTTGCATGAGGCAGGCACAAGCCAAGTGTATGTACCTTGTTTATGACAGGAGCAAAAAAGTCTGGGCAAGCCAGAGTCCTTAGATTCAGTGGCTGCAAGTTCTTTGTCCCCTTTCCTGCGGTTGCTTCTCCCCATAACAGAAGGAGGGAGCACAGAAAAAAACATGTCTGGGCAAGCCAGGACATGTATAAGCCTATTTTGGCTTATTCATGCCTACCACAACAGGGGGAAGTGTTAATTCATCTCTGACCATTCTCAGACACTTTCATGGCTACTAACCTATCAACAAGCCTAGTGGTTTTGTTGCTACATGGATCCTCCATGTCAACTGAGATGTCAGACTGAGATAACAAGCCAGTGCACCAACCCACAAGCACTGGTATGCTGTGTCCAGGCTTCTCTCTAGCAAGCCTGGTTTCATCTCCATCTCTCTTTGAATCTAGTTTAAAGCTCTTCCTATAAGACCTATAAGAAAAGGTGATGGCATCAACCAACTCGGTAGAGCAATTTAACACGTAAATTTTATATTTCAGTCAAGCACTAAATTAGTGGTCTCGACATCTGAGCAGCAGCTGCTCCATTAGTATTGCTCACATTAGTATTGCTTATTTTGGTGCACTAAACCAGAATAGTCAGGATGTGGATAAACAAGGGTGAAACACTCTCAAGAAAAATTCTCTTCATTACTGTTCAACATCAAAACTGGTACTTAGCATAAAACTGAAGGAATCATAGAGTGAAAGGAAAAAGATATCATAAGCCTAAGCTCAATCAGCAACTGCACAAATGACTGAATGTATTACAACTCTTAATATTTCTCATTATGTCCAATCCCATATTACAGAAAATGAACGGCCTTCAAGAAAAAAACATCTGCACAGGACAGTATTTATCATGTACAACTGTGACATACACCACTTTCCCATGTCTTTGGACATGAAAGTCAAATATTATTTGATTTGTCCAGACATTACTCACAGAGGGAATATGATAAATTTTCTTCAGATACCAAAATAGCTCTGGAAACTTATGATAAACAATCTGGTAATAATTTAACTCATTTATTTAAACAACGCTGTCTCATCCTCTCTCTAGCAAACATAGAGCACACACATTGACAGTGCTATGACAAAAAAACTTTAATTGGGGTTTTACAAAGATTCATGAAAAAAACTTAATCTGTGGCTTATACCTGCTTCAGGTTCCACCTGCTTCAAATGTTCCGACTTGGGATGCAAACCAAGAATGAAAGAAGAAACACTGTATTTTACATGTGGACTTCAGTCTGATGTCTGAGGATCAAATATTGCAGCTGAGATAACCAAACTATGTAGTAACCTAAACTAGGTGAGCTAGGCAGGTGCAGTAAGCTAGAGGTGTAGTAGTAACTAGAGGTGACAAAATAAACCAGCAGTCAATCCAAGTAAGGACTGTGGAGTTGAGAAGTTACTAATCAGTTGACTTCTAATGTTCCCAGGATGTCTAACGGTTTTAAAGAGGAACTTGCAGTGCATGAACCATTTTCGTAGCTCTCCAGATTTTGTTTCTTAATGTCTTACATAAGTCAAACAACATCTATGCATTTGGAAACTTCTGTACTCCCAGGATTTGTGACAGCAGTAAACCGCATATTGTACACTGCAAATTGCATAATAAGAAAAGAATTAAAGAGAAAGAAGTCATGCTATTATGCATGTGGAAACAGTTAATGACAAATAATAGTGTGGAATGTCTCCATTAGAACCAGGCATCTATAGTCATTCTGTCTCATTTAAAACTGATTCATAAGATTACAACCAAAAATATTAACCTTAAGCAGTTGCTGAAATAAAAAAAAGTTAACAGAAAATAGCAATGGATGGACACACATCATTGTAATTGATTATTTTAATTAATTACATATTTCTTTAAAGAACAGAGCAATGGAAAAATACAGACATAGGTACTCACACCTCTCATTTTGTAAGTACACATGGTTTAGAGGGTTTCTTTCTTTTTTTTTTTTTTTTTTTTTAGGTTTCCTTCTAAAATTCCAAAGGGAAGAATTAAAAAATGTCTTGTTTTATATTAGAAATATACATATAATTTGTTTCGGTGTCTTTTCAAACTATTCTTTCTAAAAAAGATTAATATGGAGAGTCTCTCACAACATTCCTCAGATCCAGTCTAAATGATGACATTTGATACTACCTGATCATAGATGGATTTCGTTATTTGTAGCTTTCCATCACAGTTACTACTGGAAGACCTGGATATCCTTTTACTACATCATGAACATTCCTGCAGATATTAACATAGATGACAGTAAAAGTGCAAAAAGCCAATTATGATGGTCAGACAGAAAGGGCAAAATACGTATATTCTCCACATTCACTAAAGTTAAGTGTGTATACATTAGTGCTCTCAAAACGTGAAACAGGTGAGACAACAGGCAAGAAAGAATAATATTTTTCTACATTTAATATATAGAAAGGTTTTATCCACCCCTACTAGAACAAAACAACAACAAACAACAAGAAAGCCAAACAAACAAGAAAAAAAGGAAAAGAGATTACCAACAAGGAAAGAAAAAAAGGAAAAGAGATTGTTCTTCAAGTTTTCAGGATTCTTTTCTCAGTATAAATTCTTGTGGTATCACTGTTCTAAAAGTAGCCTAGAAATGAATTCTGCTTGAAGTCAGAAGTGGTTCTTTTTAAATCTACATGAACTAAAGTTATACTGTATCCCAAACCAAACCTAAGAAATGTGCTTCTTTTTAAGGATTCCTATCACAAATACTTCACCTGCAGACAGAGAAAATTCCACATATATATATTTGAATTGGTCAGGAAATCCCAAACATTATTGGAGGAGCAAGAGCTACAAATTCCTAATACTCCTAAGGAAAAACAAATAAAAAGGTAAAGCTCACAGTTTCTTTTAAAAGTATTTTTTTTTCAAATCATAAAAAGAGACACGGATCTAATTCTTTTAAACTTTCAGTCCATATCTAATACACTCTCGCTTCTTGTGCCAACTACAAATGTGGGAGCAAACAATGAATTGAGGTAATTCTACAGTTTGCATGTGATCTAATTTTTGCCCATATGCAGTATCACCCACTGTTCTTGTTTTTAAAAACTAGAATTCATTTTACAACAGACATTTACAATGTCTATTCTGATTTTCAACATCCCTGCTAAAATGAATTATTTCTTCTATGTCTTTACCCTCTGTATATACAAATGCTACAGCACTGCACACTCATCTTAAAAATAGTTTAGGCAACAGAAGTTTAACAAACCAGTCCTGCTGTCAACTACTACCTGTTTTTACTAGATATGTCCTCTTGAAACTGTATGTAAAACAATATAAAATGGATGCCTTCATTTTACTGAATGCTTTTTGTTACATTGATCTAATGAGGTATATGCTGTTAGAAAAAAAAAAATAAAAAGAGAGAACACGGAACACATAATGGCTTCAAAATTATTTTCTTAGTTTATTCTCTGCAGCAGCTATACAAGCCTTCTTTTTTATGTCCGTCCGTCAATAAGATATCTGTTGTGCTTTTGCACAAAGAACAAAGATGCCTTTATAATTCTCAAAAGTCTGTAGGACAAGCCATTCATGCTGTCAAACCCCCCAAAACCCTTTCAGCAAATAATGAAATCCATCAGTGATAAATGTCAACATACTAATTTGTTAAATACAGAACAAAAGCAACATTCATAAGAGATGCCTGATTTCATGTTATATCAGCCCTTCAATTTGTAACAACTTTATGCCAGCCCACAGATCAGAACAGCATTATAATTACTAAAACTAGAACAATCTACTCTCCCTGCAATAAATGCTTTATAGTTCAATGAAAATGTAAACAAAATCTTTTGGCAACATCGAACCCTTTGCAATGCATTCATTTTCCTCCTTTTTGGAAGATTATTTCCAAGTAAAATCTTACACACATATACAGTCACATTTATTGTGCTGGTGGAAAAATGACGTTAAATTCCATCATAATCAGTGATAGAAGAGCTTCAGTGTGCCTGAGAATTACTTTTTCCATTATATAGGACATCCAGTCATTATTGTGGAATCATATAGCAAAGGGACAGTTTATCTGGAAATAGCTATCATGCATGTGAATTACTTTATTCATCGTACAAAAACATTGAGCTTTTATTACTGAATCACATAGCAAGGGACAGCTTAACTAGAAATAGCTAGCATAACTGAGAACTGTGTTAATGTCTCACAGTATCATGTATCACCTACTAAGGAACTTTTAGCCATGCATCTCCATGCATTTTCCATGCATCTCAAAATCTGTTTCAGTTTATCATAATGACAAAACAAATATTTTGCCTGTTGTTTAGAAGACAGCCACAGAATGCATTTGCCTACTCTTTTCAAAGACAGCCAAAAGAAGCAAACATCATTATATTCCAGAAACACCTGCTGCATCCAACATTTCTTCTGAAGATTTTCAACAGTGGCTTGATAACTTGTGCTCTGTAAATTCAACAAATAAACCTTGAAAATAGCATATGTACTTTTATTTTGGTTGTCTATGAATTGTCTTCAGGATGACTAACAAAGCTATTCAGAATAGCATCACAACTTTAACTCAGCATCTATAACTAACAAGCTGATGAACACGTGAAAAGTCTGTTTCTGACAGTGAATTCCTGGATGTTTATTTGACAAAATAGCTCTGTATACAACAAATGAGAAAGAGTATTCCAGCAAATTCACTGTACTGGCTCTTCATATTTCAAAACACTACCTTAACTTTCACCTTCAAAACCATTCAATCAGAATATCACTTTCAAAGCAATTTTAAAGATGCTTGGAATTCTAAAGTTATGCTATTAATTACAGAGAAATTAAATTTTGTAAGTATCAATGCAGCCTCATATCACAAATGAGAGAGTCAAATTAGTATAACTTGACCACTTGATTTCAACATTTAAAACTATACTTAGAAGTCAAAATTATCACAGATTTATAAAACACATCTCTCTTTCTTAAGCAGAGACATAATTTATGCAGTATTGTGGCAGTCATCACAAGCCAGATGCCTGCCACTCAGCAAGAAAATAGGCTAGCCTTTAAATTGAAAGGAATGAAACCATTTATTTCCTTCATGTGACCACTGAATATCTGAAAACCATCCCAGAAAACAGAGCAAGTGAATCTCCAATCAAATGTTTCATTTTCTGAAACTCACATATCTCAAGTGATTTTCCCCAAATCCATCACAGACCTAATTCCCTCAAAGAAAAAGGAAATGCACAGCATCCTTCTCTCCTCCTTGGAAGCACTCTCAGCAGTCTACTTGTCCTTCTGATATTCCTAAGGACATGTTCCTCCACCAATTCCAACTCTCAGTCTGTACCACATGATTCCTACTAGACCTAAAGCAAAACTCTGCAAAACAGCCACTATGCACACAACATTAGTGATAAGTAAATTGACAGTACATGCAAAAAGATACACGAGTAGCCACATTGCATATTCCAAAACATAAACTCACTTTCAACCAACACAGAAAGGCACAAAATTGACAATTTTTAAAAAATGACAGGGAAAAGTACCATAGAAACACAACAAATAGAATGCTAAAATGATGTGATAAAGTGGCTAGCTATGATTTACAATGTATCTCACATTCCCATCAATTCAACATCAGAAAAAGAAAAAATCAGTGTGGTAATACCTTATAAACAGGAGGGATTTATTCATGTATCACTTGGAACAGCAAAAGCAAAATTCAATCAGAATGAAAAGGAAGAAACTGGCAGACTAAAAAAAAAAATCTTAATGTAGTACATTCATTTTTTAATATATAATATTGCATCATTATCTTCATGACAAGATTACAGCACAAAAATATTACATCCAGATCTGGATAACTTGTGCTTGACTATATCTGATTATGCAGAAGATACAAAGTAGAGGGCAGGTTTGCTACCACACTGATTTTAATTTATCTTTTAGCCAAAGGAAAGCTAAATTTATAAACTGATTTGAATGATTACAGATCAATCTCTCTCATTTTTTTAAGTGCAAAGATCAACATCTTAAGAATGTCTTGCATTTTTAGATACACTATAGTGTATCAAAATAAAAAACTCTAAAATCTCTAAAATCTCTAAAGATCTCTAGATCTCTAGAGATCAAAATCTCTAAAACTGTGTATACTTTTAGTCATTCCACCCATGTCTCTCTGTTTAGGTATTTCTCTGGCTCTTACAATTTTAGTATCTAAACCAAACAAGTATGCGCTCCAGATATGAAGCATATCTCCCACTGACATCAATAGGAATTCCATGAAGAAAATCTTACATCTGAACACAAACTAGAAATCTTTAAAGACTACATCATGAGGACTATGTAAATCTCAGACAAACAGTTATTCATCCTCCCCTTTGTGAGCATATGATGCCTACTATCATTATTAAGATTTATACAGGTGTTTCAAAAAAGCAGAATATATCATATAAAATAAAAGTTCTTTAGTCTGTTATAGTTATGAAATTTCCCAGCTGGGTACAAAGTGAGGGTAGTGATAGGAGGGAGGGCTGAGCACTTTTTGAGAAACAGTGATCACATTCAACTCCCAATGGAAGACAGCAGTCAGGCCTCAGCCAGATATTCAGGTAGCAATATTTTTTAAAACTACCGAATGTATTACTCATGATGTGAAGAGTGAGACCTGTGCAGAATGCTGAATTTCTCATGAGACTGAGAAGTTATGGCAACTCTGAGGCAACTTATGGGAGTAAACATAATGATGATTTAATGTCGGTAGACAGAGAAAAGGCAGTGCACCACACAAATGTTCTGACCTCTAGACATGTCGGTAGTTCTCTTTACTACTATGTCATTTCTAGTGTGTATAATATTAATTTCACTTGAAAGTAATCTTTGTTAAAATTCATGCTAAGTAGCAGTAAATCACATAGAAAATAATGAGAAGTAGAACTCTCAGAATCTTTCGGTTCACATTGCTTTTTTTAGTCTACTATCACAAAAATGTGATTTATGTGTGACATTAATTTGAAGTTGAGGGAAAATGCAATTGATGCAGTTTGATATCTTCATCTGGATCATCTCACAGAAGTGACAGCTCTGTTCTTTTCTGCTTTCAACGTAGCCACTACTGGAAAGGTGTTTCTGTTTTGACATATTCAGCATTCCTGTTGATCAGTATAGTTTTACATAGGAATTCAAAATCTGTCCATTTTATGTCAAATTATTACAACCACTCACAAGTATAAGCTCGTAAACAAATGCAGTTGTTACAAAATAAGAACAAACTCCCTTCTTTGCCTTCACAAACGATGATATTTAAGACAATGAAGAAAAAGACACAACTGAAAGAGCAATTCACGTTGAGATGGAGAAAAAATATTAATTATACCTGATTTACCCTGCTTAAATCTATATTAATCAGCTATTTGGAATACAAATACAACAAACTTGGTGTGTTTCAGTCTTGTCATGTAGAGGTTAATTTAAAGTTCTAATGCCATGAAATGTCAGACGTTTTTAAGCATAAAGCATTTATTTGCTGAATTCTTTCTAAAAATACCACCCATACTCTGTCCCTAGTGTCAAACAACTAAGAAATATATCAGAAAAGGAAAAAAAACTTTTGCATCAAGTAAAACGTTATTGCTGCTATTACTCACTAGGATAAATTAGCCCAGATTTTAATTGAATACACAGCTGCTTTTCATTAATAGAGTAATTTCAAGGTGTCTAAAATGAATGATAAGCTTTTATGGTACAGTTCACACCAAACACACAGTGCAGTCAACAGATTATACCTGTTCCTAATTTACTGCATACACAATGCCTGGCAGGCATGTGCATAAAACCAAAAGTACAATACTGACTTAGCTTAGTACACTCTTTATTGATTTAGATTTGTTAACTTATGTTGTGGAACTAAATACTAATTAATCGTTAAACAACAATTTACCATTAGAGTAACTTTCTAGAGTTCTTCTTATACTACTGGTTGCTATTTTATGCTCTGCAACACAAGGAGTAAGATTTGGATCAATGTGTCCTAATATCTTGGATTAGCTTTTGCAGGGCTTCTCAAGCAAATATTAATGAAGCACTAAAAAGATACTGCTATCAGAATGAAAATATTATGTTACTGGAAAAGAAAAAACTAATAAAATACACATGATTTTCAACTTACTATTGCCAGAATAGTAATAAAAATACAATGCACACACCTGCATTGGTAAAACATGCCTTTTTTTCTGTGTTTTGGTAACTGAAAAAAACCCCATGTGTAGACTACAGAATGTAAACTTCCCACTTTTGTTAAGCTTTAAAGCAAAACTAATGAACAAAATAAATCATAAAATAAAAGCAGACTGCTATAGGACTTGCTGTCTCAGAATCTTTTAGCAGTTTTTACATGTTTGAGTAAGCAATTCCTGAAAATACACACTATAGAATCATAGAATGGTTTGGGTTGGAAGGGGCCTCCAAAGGTCATCTAGTTTAACTCCCCTGCAGTAAGCATGGGCATCCTCAACTAGATCAGGTTGCCCAGCACCCTGTCAAGCCTGACCTTGAATACCTCCAAGGGCGTGGCCTCAACTACCTCCCTAAGCTACCCATTCTGGTGTTCCTCCATTCCCACAGTAAAGGACTGGTTTGTAACATTCAATCTAAATCTACTATTCTCTAATTTAAAACCATTGTCCCTTGTCCTATTGCTACTGATCTTTGTAAACAGTTTCTTTACAGCCTTTTTGTAGGCCCCCTTCAGGTACTGGAAGACTGCTATTAGGTCTCCCTGAAGTCTTCTCCAGGCTAAACAACCCCAGCTTCCCTCAGCCTGTTCTCATAGGAGGGGTGCTCTAGCCTCTTTTTGGCTCTCCTCTGGACCCACTCTATCAGGTTCATGTCCTTCTTGTGTTTAGTGCACCAGACCTGGACACAGTCCTGCAAGTGAGGTCTTAGCAGAGCAAAGTGGCTGAATCACCTCTCTTGACTGAACAGAACTGGTATAATTACCATAAACACAGACAGACATAAAGTTTTGAAAAGTTGTCTTCAACCAACCATATATGTGGGCAGGACTAATTTTGTTCTCTTACATTTGCACCATTTGGAACTACTTTGAATAGATTTTGGTTGAGCTAATTTACTAACAACAATGTAAGTAGAAGTAAATTTGTATTCTGCACAGTTTTTAAAAGCCAGGCTGCATTGAGCCAAGTGACTAACATCTGTTGGGCATTGTTTCTTCTTTGATCCTTCCTAAAGAAGAAAAGCAGAAATGAAGATGTTTCTTGTTCTGTCTGGGTTTGGCGGATAAGTTTATCACAGTATCACAGTATCACAGTATAGCAAGGTTGGAAGAGACCTCAAAGATCATCAAGTCCAACCCACTACCACAGACCTCAAGACTAGACCATGGCACCAAGTGCCACGTCCAAACGTGCCTTGAACACCTCCAGGGACGGTGACTCCACCACCTCCCTGGGCAGCCCATTCCAGTGGGGAATGACTCTCTCAGTGAAGAAC
>WBNM01019647.1:0-14310 GCA_013399055.1 Ramphastos sulfuratus
TCTGTTCCCAGCTTTCTTCTCAGTCTGTTTAAGCACTGAAAGGCCAACAGAAGGTCTCCCTGGAGCCTTTTCTTCTGCAGGCTGAACAAATCCAACTCTCTCAGCCTGGCCTCCCAGTGGAGCCCTTCCAACCCTGCCAGCATTGCTGTGGCCTCCTCTGGCCCTGCTCCAACAGGTCCCTGTGTGTGCCGTGCTGAGGACTCCAGAGCTGTGCCCAGCACAGCAGAGAGGCAGAATCCCCTGCTTACACTGATGGGGATCAGCCCAGGTGACAGTTGGCTTCTGGGCAGTAAGTGCATGTTTCTGGCTCATGTCTTTTGTAATAAACATGGACTACACCACATTTCCTTAATTTACAGAGTGTAACATGCAGAAAATCTTCTGGTCCTGATGACACACAGTGGGAAAAGCCAGTGCTAGCCTGAGCCGAAAGACTCTCTATTCTTGCCCTCAGGGTGAAAACTGCTATTGAAATTTCTGTGGGAGGCACAAGAAAGTCAGGAGGAGTTTGCAGAGCAGACACTTCCATCATTACAATCTGGGGAATGTCAAGGAGGCAAGAGGAGCAGTGTTACTGTTGAGGCCACCCAGCATTCCTCCCGTGCCTCAGCAGTGCAAGACTCAGACAAGTGCTCACGCAAGAAAAATCAAAGGAAAGGTAAACTGAGTTGAGCCAGGAACTAACAGAAAATCACCAGAAAACAGGAAAAAAATCCATGTAGAGTGTATCCTGACTTTATTAACCATGTTTAGTAATAACAACAACAATAACCACAAGAACAATAATAAATAATAGCCATAATTATAACAACAAGAACAATAATAATAACATTTATTGGCATTGCTGTTGCTATTTGATTTAAGCTGTTGCTGTTCATATAGAAGGTGACACACTCAGAGAAATTTGGTGATGGTGCAAAACTCTTTGCCTGTTGCAGCACCTTAAACACTAGCTAAAAAATGCAAGGTCTCAGATAACAGACACTTGATAAGGGATTATGGTACTGCTATGAGCAGGAATGTGCTGCCTTACAATCATCATTTTACTTCAGAGATGAAGATGAATCATGGAGAGTTCTATTTCTTTGGATATATTAAGATACAGCAGCATGGGTAGAAAAGAAATTCAGAAGTAAAACTCTTTATGAAACCATACCATTAATTCCTTCAGGACTGTTAAGTATTTCAAACATTAAAGGAAACAGGATAGAAATGAAGTAATCATATTAAAAGGAAAACTGCTGCAGAGCTGTGTGGAGAGGAACCTCAAGAAGTTCAGCAAGGGCAAGTGTAGGGCCCTGCAGCTGGGGAGGAACAACTCTCTGCACCAGTGCAGGTTATGGGTGACCTGCTGGAAAGCAGCTCTGTGGAGAAGGACTTGGGAGTGCTGGTGGACAAATCCCCTGTGAGTCAGCAATGTGCCTCATGGCCAAGAAGGCCAGTGGTCTCCTGGGGTGCATGCAGAATTGTGGCCAGCAGGTTGAGGAAGTTTTCCTTTCCCTCTACTCTGTCCCAGTGAGACCACATCTGCAGTTCTGTGTCCAGTTCTGTGCTCCCCAGTTCAAGAGAGACAAGGAACTACTGGAAAGAGTCCAGCAGAGGCTACAAAGATGCTCCTGGGTCTGGAGCATCTCTGTAAGGAGGAAAGGCTGAGAGCCCTGGGCATGTTGAGCTTGCTGAAGAGCAGCCCCAGAGGGGATCTAATCAACAATCAGCAAGAGCTAAAGAGTAGGGGGCAAGAGGATGGGGCCAGACTGTTGCCAGTGGTGCCCAGTGACAGGACAAGGGGTAATGGACACAAAGTGGAACCCAGGAGGTTTCATCTGACCATGGCAAAGAACTTCTTTGGTGTGAATGTGCTGGAGGTCTGCAGCAGGCTGTGCAGACAGGTTGTGGAATCTCCTTCTGTGAAGAGATTCTAAATGCATCTGGCCATTGTGATGTTGGACAAGCTGCTGTGTGTGACCCTGATTTAGCAGAAGCTTTGGACTGGATGATCTCCAGAGGTCTCTTCCACCTCCTACTTGAAGTCTAAAGCATCTATAGACTCTCCCTTTTAAAATAAAACACAATGTAAGAAAGTGGGTTTATTTGTTTTCCTCTTACTTAACTACCCCTTCAAAACTAATCACTCCCAGCAGCAGTAGCATTAATTCTATTAAGATGGGCTTAAAAAATATCTCCACAGCCAAACTCCCAGAACTGCTCTCTCTGGTTGAATAAAATGCAAATAGGAAAGAGATGAGAAACAGTCATTTGAGAGCTGACAGTAGGCAAACAAAGAGATGGAGTCACTTTTTGATTAAATGTTGTTTTTACTACATTCCATCTTATTTTCCAAGTGCATTCCCCTAGACACTGCATGGGCTGATAAACAGTGAAGATGATGACCACTGCTCTGTTATCCTGACAAATGGTCTGGAAGCACACAGCAGTCATAGCCTGAAGTCAAAAAGAAAAAGCAACCTTTAACTGAAATCTGGAAATCTCAAAACTCACTTCATGTGTTTTTGAAGTCCATGCACACAGGCACCTGCTCCAAAAAGAACTATAACCAAATAGATAACATTTTCTCAGATACTGAAGAGTAGTACTCTTGACAGAAAAACAAAAAGACCTGTGTTATCCAAACTAAACAGAATATCCTAAAATATTAACACAGTTTCATCTGTTTTGGGAGAAAACTTCATTTTATGTAGTCTGGGTCATAAAGCAGGGTAGTGAGAAATAGCCAGAAAAAGAGATCACCACATTTGAAAGTCAAAGAAGCTCTTGAGTACAGTGCACAGACAGCCTAGAATCAGTCAACTACTCCTTGCCCAACTCCTGTAAGCAATTATGATTGCTTACCTATAAATTAAGTTTATTTTTAAAAACAAATTCTAATTGTCCCAGCACCTCCAGGTCACCACTAAGCCATGTCCCTCAGCACTGCATCTGCATGGCTTTTAAATCCCTCTAGAGTAGTTAAAGATCATCCTTTCAGAATCTGTAACATCCATTCTACATTGGATACTGAATCTCTAAATTGGAGGGAGATGGATTTGATGGGTGGACAGGCTGGTGCATAAGAAATTGGTTGGATGATCACATCCAGAGGGTAGTGGTCAATGGCTTAATGTCCACATGGATACCACTGTTCCTCAGGGGTGCATACTGGGACCAGTGCTGTTCAATACCTTCATCAATGACACAGACAATGAAATTGAGTCCACTGTCAGCAAGTCTGCAGACAGTACCAAGCTACAGTGGTGCAGCTGACACATCTGTGAGACAGGTTGTCATCCAGAGAGACCCGGATAAGCTGGAGAAGTGTGCATGTATGAACCTCATGAGGTTCACTAGAGCCCTTGGGACAGAGCAACTGCCAGAATCAACCCATGCTGGGGATGTAGGGCTGGAGAGCAGTCCTGTGGAGGACGACTTTGGAACAGGTTGCCCAGGGAGGTTGTGGCTGCGCTCCCTCCCTGGAGGTGTTCATGGCCAGGTTGGACGAGGCGTTGAGTAACCTGTGCTAGTGGGAGGTGTCCCTGCCTATGGCAGGGGGTTGGAACTAGAAGATCCTTGACGTCTTCTTCCAACCTTACCATTCTATGATTCTATGACTTAGGGGTGCTGGGGGGTGCCAAGCTGGCACATCAGCCAGCACTGAGCGCTGCCAGCCCAGAGCCGCTATGTCCTGGGCTGATCCCCAGCAGCATGGGCAACAGGGGCAGGGAGGGGATTCTGCCCCTCTGCTGTGCTCTGATGAGACCCACCCTGCAGTGCTGGGGACAGCTCTGGAGTCCTCAGCACAGCACACAAAGGGACCTGTTGGAGTGGGGCTAGGAGGAGGCCACAGCAATGCTGGCAGGGCTGGAAGGGCTCTGCTGGGAGGCCAGGCTGAGAGAGTTGGGTTTGTTCAGCCTGCAGAAGAGAAGGCTCCGGGGAGACCTTCTGGTGGCCTTTCAATGCTCAAAGAGTCATCTAAGAAAGCTGGGGACAGATTTTTTGTCAGGGTCTGTTGTGACAGGACAAGGGATGATGGTTCAAACAGAGAGAGGGAGATTGAGAGTAAAGGAAAAAATGTTTGAGAGTGAGGGTGATGAGAGCCTGTCCCAGACTGCCCAGAAAGGTGGTGGACGCCTCATCCCTGGAACCATTTCAGGTGAGGTTATTTGGAGCCCTGAGCAACCTGCTCTAGGTGAATATGTCCTAGGTCAGTGCACTTGCTGAGCTTTAAAGGACCTTTCCAATCCAAATCATTCTATGATTCTCTAATCCTCCCTTCAGTTTTTCTGGAGTGGAGAGGCAGAGTTAAGCATTTGGTTGCCATTGCAACAGAATAATTCAATCTAACCTGCATTGTCACAGCCCAATGTGGCTGTTTTCTTTTGTTAGTAAACAGTTTCTTTAAGGTCAGGAGTTTGGATAAGCACACACACAAAGGCTGCTCTGAAATACTCTCTGTACATGCTGTACCAGCTTGATATCAAGAAAAATGCAGGAGAACACAGTGTCTTTGGAGAGGATGTCATATACTTCAGCAGCAGGCCACAGCTCACTTGGCTTGGGCTGCAGCCTAAATACGTGCAAGAGCAAGTTCTGGAAAACCTCCACCACATTCCAGTAACATATCTGAAGGGCAATAACAACAAAACCAAAACCAACACCAAAAAAAAAAACCCAACCAGAAAACCCTTCCATGTCTCAGCTCTGTTTCAGAGCACTGTAGGCAGTCACAGACATCTCCCACTGGTGCTGGAGAGAAAAATGTAGCAGGATTAATTAATGGTAATGTATTAGTCTTCTCTTCCTATGAATCTTTTAAAAGATGCTTCCCTGAAATGGCTTTGTGCTTGGTGCTTCATTGGCAGAAAACAGAGGTAGCAGAACATGACTATCAGCTTTTTGTTGGTTATTTTCTTTCTGCCTTGAAAAACATATGAAAATTTCATGTTGGTATAAATAAATAATAATAAAAAATAAAGGGGAGGGGAATATTTATTTATGTGTTAATCCAAAATCTCTCCTTCTGAAGCTTTAAAATTAAAGCTGCAAGCATAAGCCCTCAAAAGCCAGACATCAGACTGAAAACATATAATGGGTATGTGCTAGAGTCCAATTTAATTATGAGCTCAGTTTATGTAACCAGTGTCATACAGAGCTCTTTAACCATCACAGGACCATAGAATCCTTCTGGTTAGAAGAGACCTTTAACATCTTTGAGTCCAGCCATTAACCCAGCACTGCCAAGTCCACCACTAAACTGTGTCCCTCAGCATGGCATCCAGAAATGGGGCTCCACCATGGCCAGCCTCTTTCAGGCCTTGACAACCCTTTCCATAAAGAAATTTCTCACTGTGTTCAATCCAAACCTCCCTTGGTGGAACTTGAGGCCGTTTACTCTTGTCCTATCACTTGTTACTAGGAAGCGGAGACCAAGCCCCACCTGGCTCCAACCTCCTTTCAAGGAGCTGTACAGAGCCAGAAGGTCTCCCCTTGGCCTCTTTTTCTCCAGGCTGAACAACCCCAGGTCCCTCAGCTGCTCCTCACAAGACTTGGGCTCTGGCCTTTTACCTGCTTGTGGCCCTAATCATGTTTCTATATAGCTAACAGCATGTTAAGACTTAATAACTATAGTCCAGTTTTGGGGCAGCTGTTTTCTGGAAAGACAAAGTTTTGTGGAGGAACTGCTATTTACAGCTGTTTTAGTATATAAAACCTGTAACATTTTCCTCTGTCTCACTTAGTTCCTAAACTACAATGAAATGAGAATCTTAAGAGA
Organism: Ramphastos sulfuratus; assembly: GCA_013399055.1. Classification (NCBI taxonomy): domain Eukaryota; kingdom Metazoa; phylum Chordata; class Aves; order Piciformes; family Ramphastidae; genus Ramphastos; species Ramphastos sulfuratus. Next base: position 5,768 of record WBNM01019647.1, read on the forward strand.
AATTGCTGGTTACTTGAAAGGGAATTTCTTTGTGAAAAACATTAAAGTGACTTTATAGAATCCCATAAACAGGGAAGACAGAGATTATTCTAAATTCCTATTTATTCACGTGTTTTGACAAGGTTAGCACAATGTTCTTCCACAGAGAACAGAAGTCACAGAGAGTCACAGAATGGCCAGAATTGAAAGAGACCTCACAGGATAATCCTGTCCACCCCCCACTGCTAAAGGAGGGACACCCACTGCAGCTTGCCCAGCACCACAATGGCCAGGTGGCTTTAGGATCTCTACAGAGAAGGAGACTCCACAACCACTCTGGGCAGCCTGGTTCAATCCTGTTCCTGGGCACCACTGAGAAGAGTCTGGGCTCATCCCGGTGACATCTGCCCTTTAGTCACTGAGCAGCACTGAAAGGGTTCCCTCTGGGGCTGCTCTTCTCCAGGCTCAACAGCCCCAGGGCCTTTTCTGTTCATAGACATGCTCCAGGCCCCTCAGCATCTTTGTAGCCTCTGCTGGACTCTCTGCAGTAGTTTCCTGCCTCTCTTGAGCTGGGGAGCCCAGAACTGGACACAATACTCCAGATATAGAACCACAGAATCACAGAATGGTCTGGATTGGAAGTGACCTCCACAGGTCATCCAGTCCAACTCCCTCTGCAGTCAGCAGGGACGTCCTCAATTAGATCAAGTTGCCAAAAGCCCTGTCCAGCCTAACCTTGAATATCTCCAGGGATGAGGCCCCAACCACCTCCCTGGGCAATCTGTACCAGTGTTCCACCACCCTCATGGTGCAGAACTTGTTCCTAACATCCAATCTAAATCTGCTCTGCTCTAGTTTGAAGCCATTGCCCCTGGTCCTGTCACTGCAGGCCTTTGCAAACAGTCTCTCTGTACTCTTCTTCTATGAAGTACTCCATAATTCTCCAGAACCATCATTGTGAATAGCAATCAACAATACTAAAATTCTCTGTTCTACATTTCTTTAGTGCTGCTTTTCAGGCCAAGTGATGATGAAATCAGGTTTCAGTAAGTGGCTTTTGATCCATGTGATGCTTCTTATGTGCATCAGGAGAGGAACCATCCCTGGCAGGATATTTCTGGGCTTGAATATCTGTCTATGACAATTATTTTACTTCTCTCAAGGCTGTTTTTCAATTTTATTTGACTCATTCCCTTTAAAATATTCTTCTTTCCTTCATCCCATCATTCAGTCCCTCGGCCACCCACACTGCCAATTAACAGCAGTTAATTTGCATGACATTATAGCTAATACTAGAACAGCCTTCAGTGGGAGACTTGCCCTCAGTGAGACAGTGTCATATGTTGTTTGGGAGGATAATATCTCTTCAAGGAGATAAAATCTAAGTTGATGGGACCATGCTTATTTAACCTGGACACAACTGGAATAAATGTGGCTCTGTAGAGGTCAAAAATGGTCCCATTTAAAGTCTTTCATGTTTCAGTTCAGAGAGATTTGTGCTGCTATTTGACAGGTGAAGAATTTCAGGCATGACTTTGTAGCATGCTATCTTCCTCTTTTCATCTTTTTCAAGATCACTAAGTCTTGATTTACCTTCATTTCTTGCATTTTCTCTGTCTTTTCAATTCCAAACCACAGTTATCTGCAATGAAGGAATCTAAAGACCTCCATTATGCTAATTATAAATAATAATAATTAAAAAAAAAAATATATATCTTTAAGTAGCTAAAAGAGTTTCCATACCTGACTGGTTCATCTCTAACTGTCTCTAAAATATGAAGAGATGCAGTTGAAAATAGGAGGTGAACCATCAAAAAGTTGTTCTCATGTTTCACCAATATCTCATGTAGAAGAAGCAGCAGCAGCATAAAAAGATTCCAATTCCAATTAAGTATTTAGTACCAAAGAGCCTAAAAGGTCTCAATAGATTTCCCTCTGCACTCATTTCCTTTACTTTATATGCCTGCATGCTTAAAAGAAGAATTATGGAGACGATCACAACATATGGTAACATACTTTTGGGGTTTTAAAGGACTACGTTTTTCAATCAAAACCTTGCTTTTGGAACACTGAAAGTTTGGTTTGCAACATTGTGGAAACAGAGAAATAAACCTGACTCTTTGGAGAGCTACTGCACTTGGGGGTTTCTGTCTGCCTGTGAAGGTTTGATAAAGCCCAACCTTCCAGAGCAATCAACTTCTTCTGAAAAGCTCTTGAACAACCCACTCATGAGAAGCAGGCAGAAGGAAAAGTGTCTAATGATCAAACCAGTGAAGGAAAGACGCATCTGAAAATTACTCCTGTTACTTTTTTTCATCTAAGCACTTCAAAATACGTCATCAGCCTGAGCTGAGCAAATGTTGGCTTACAAGGCCGTAAAGCGATAAACAGCATTCAGAGAGAAGCCTGTGAAGTCTCTTACAGAGTTACAGAACCATAGAATCCCCCAGGATGGAAAGGATCTTCAAAGGTCATCTAGTCCACCTCCCTGCAGTGAGCAGGGACATCCTCAAGTAGATCAGGTTGCCCAGAGCTCTGTTGAGCCTCACTTCGAATATCTCCAGGGAGATATTTAGACGCCTCTCTGGGCAACTTGTTCCAGTGCTTGACCACTCTCATTGTAAAGAACTTTTTCTTAATATCCAATCTAAATCTGCTCTTGTATAATTTCAAACCATTGCCCCTTGTCCTATCACTGCAGCCTTTGGAAACAGTCCCTCTCCAGCCTTCTTGTAGCCCCCTCCAGGTACTGGAAGGTTGCTCAAAGGTCCCCCATGAGCTTTCTCTTCTCCAGGCTGAACAGCCTCAGCTCCTACAGCCTGTGTTTGTAGCAGACGTGCTCCAACCTCCTCATCATTTTCATGGCCTTATTCTGGACCTGCTCCACCAGGTCCATGCCCTTCCTGTATTGAGGGCTCCAGAACTGGAAGAGTCCTCTGGAGGTCACCTAGTACAACTTCATGCAACACTACAGCTTGTGGCAGAGTGGCTGGAAAGCCACCCAGTGGAAAAGAACCTGAGGGTGCTGGTTGACGGCTGGCTGAACATGAGCCAGTGTGTGTCCAGGTGGCCAAGAAGGCCACCAGCATTCTGCCCTGGATCAGAAATGATGTGGCCAGGAGGTGTAGAGAAGTGATTGTGCTCCTGTACTCAGCAGGGGTGAGACCACGCCTTTAGTTCTATGTCCAGTTTTGGGCCATGGCAGTATAGGAAAGACACTGAGATACTGGGGTGGATACAGAGAAGAGCAACACAGCTGGTGAGGGGTTTGGAGAACTGGTCTGGTGAGGAGAGGTTGAGGGAGTTGGGATTATTTATTCTGAAGAAGAGGAGGCTAAGAAGAGGCCTTATTGCTGTCTACAGCTACTTGAAAGGATGTTGAGTGAGGCTGGTATTGGTCTCTTGACCCAAGCAAACAATGACAGGACAAGAGGTAATGGCCTTAAGCTGCACCAGGGCAGGTTTAGGTTGGCCATGAGGAACAATTTCTGTGCTGCAGGAGGGGTCAGGCATTGGAACAGTCTGCCCGGGGAGGTGGTGGAGTCACCTCACCTGGAAGTGTTCAAGAAACTTGTGGACATGGCACTTTGGGACATCGTTTAGTGGTCATGGAGGTGTTGGGTAGAAGGTTGGACTTGATGATCTTGCAGGTCTTTTCCAATCTTAGTGATTCTGTGATTCTAAAAACTGCATCATCTTTATACCAGGATTTTGGGAGTTTCTTCTTTCTGTTTGTGATAATCTAGGCAGCATTTGCTCAAGAAAGTTTCAAACTGATTTCAAGGAAAGAACTGAAGAAGAATTTAGACAGAACTTCAGAGTCTGGCTATTGCTCAACACAGAAGATTGCTTTGGATTTGGGTTAGGTTGGTTATTTTAGTCTATTCTAAAACTACTTTTTTTTTATTGTATAAAAATAGGGAGATTAGGTAGGAGTATTATTCTTTAAAATATAATTCATCTGAAGGAGGGGATGACTAATATTTAGAAATTTTATTTATAGGCCTCTGGCTCAATACTGGAGTGGAGACAGGCGTACCCAAGAATAACCTGGTATTGAAAATGCTACTTCTGCTCATAAGCCATCAACTCAGAGTAATCAAAAGGAAGGTATTTTAGTGGAAAAAAGAAAAAAAGGGTGATTGCCCTATTAAAAGCAACTTAATTTCTAAAATCCACATAACATAAAACAAAATTAAAGTGTCATGTTGGTTTACCATGTACTGCCTTCAGTAACCAATGTTCTAAAAACCATTTTATTTTATCATCATACTTTAAGTTCTTTACAATAGAAGGATTTAGAAGTTCAATTCAAAACTGGCATATTTTTTGATTGCTACCAGTGCATGGCTAATGCAATCAAAATACCTTACTGACTTCCTTAGTGCCACAGAAAAATGGGAGAAAATAAAGGCAGAAAGAATACTGAAGCATAGTTGGGTGGGAAAAGTCCAACCACTAACATGGCACTGCCAGGTCACCACTAAAGCACATCTCTCAGCACATCTACATGGCCTTGAAATCCCTCCAGGGATGGGGACTCCACCACTGGCCTGAGCAGCTTCTCCCAGGGCTTACCACCACTCTTTCCATGAAGAATTTGTTCTTTATGTCCAACCTAAACCTCTTCTGACATAAATTGAGGCCATTTCCTCTTGTCCTATCACTTGTTATTTAGGAGAAGACACCAACCTCCGTCTGGTTCTACCCTCTTTTCAGGAAGCTACAGAGAGCCAGACTGTCTCCCCTCAGCCTTCTTTTCTTCAGGCTAAACAACCTCAGGTCCCTCAGCTGGTCCTCACAAGACTTTCACTTGCTTCACTATTCTCCTCTGGACATGCTCCAGCTTGGAGTGAGGGGCCCAAAGCTAAACCCAGGCTTTGCGGGCTGGCCTCACCAGTGATGAGTACAGGGGGACAATCACTGCCCTACTCCTGCTGGCCACACTATTGCTGATCCAGGCCAGGATGCTGTTGGCGTCCTTGACACCTGTGCACACTACTGAAGAGACCTAGGCACTGTTTTGTTGAAAAGCAGGTGGCTTCTGAGTGTTGAAGAACTATGATGATAAAACAAAACTACCTTAGCTTTCCCACTCCTGGTGGTACTTGACCAACATGGGCATACCTCAGTTAGGAGGCCTGACCTGATCTGTTGCAACGTCCTGCTCTGCCAGCAGCGTGCACAGCTCTGCCAGCGGCGTGCACAGCTCTGCCGCAGCTCACACGTGCTTGGTGCATTCACAGGAGTTGTCACTAAGCAGTGTTTCACAGACTACCAGTCAAACCACACTAATTGCATCAGGCTAACTCGATCAGGGCTGAGTGGTTTACTTGGAACTGGGTTTAATTTAATTTCTGCTTCATTACTAAAGTCACCAGATGATCACAGGGAAGCCTTCCCATGTCTTCACGCTATACGGAAATGCTTCTGTCTGATGGCAGAGGTCTGCATTAAACTTGTTCTAGAGATAATGAAAAAAATCAGATGGAGCTGCAGTGTATCTAATGTGACATGAGACACAGAATTACAGAGTCCCAGCAAGGTGCAGGTTGGAAAGAACCTCTGGAGATCATCCAGTCCAAATCCCCTGCTAAAGCCCAGGATCACAATGTTCGGGTGGGGTTGGAAGCTCTCCAGAGAAGGAGGTTCCACAGTCTCTCTGGGCAGCTTGCTCCAGGCCTCCAGCATCCTCACACCAAAGAAGCTTTTCCTTATGTTTATGACAGAACCTGGACTATTTGTATTCTAGTTTCTGCCCGTAAACAGTGAACATATTAAAGGACACCAAATTATCTAAGTATTTATTCAAACACTGAAATATTCAAATATTGTTCAAATTGGTTAAAAACTCCTTCTCTGGAGACTTTCAAGACCCATCTGAATGTGTTCTTGTGAGATCTGAGCTAGATTCTACAGTCCTGTGCTGGCAGGGGGATTGGACTCAGTGATCTACAGAGGTCTCTTCCAACCCCTAACATCCTGTGACCCTGTGAACTCACTCTGTATATGCAGGATAGGTTAAAATTATTAGCTTATTTTCATGGCATCCTTCATAAAAACTTTATCTTCAGTACAAGATCCCATAATCTTAACTGAAATATCATGGAATCATACATTCACAGAATGGTTTGGATTGGAAGCGATCTTAAAGATCATCCAGTTCCAACCCCCCTGCCATGGGCAGGGATACCTTGTACTAGCCCAGGCTGCTGAAGGCCTCATCCAACCTGGCCTTGAACATCTCCAGGGAGGGGGCATCCATGACTTGTTCCAGCATCTCACCACTCTCACTGGAGAGAATTTCTTCCTAATCTTCAGTCTTGATCTCCCTTCTTCCAGCTCAAAGCCATTGCCCTTCATCCTGTCATTTCAAGCCCTTGCCAAAAGTCCCTCCCCAGCTCTCCAGTAGCCTCGCTCAGGTACTGAAAGGCTGCTCTGAGGTCTCCCCAGAGCCTTCTCTTCTCCAGGCTCAGCAACCCCAACTCTCTCAGCCTGTCCCCCACAGGGGAGGTTCTCCAGCCCCCTAGTTATCTTTGTGGCCTCATCTGGACCCACTCCAATAGTCTGATGTCCTTCTTATGCTACGGACAGTACTGCAGGAAAAAATCCTCTGGTTAGTACCCAAGAGTGGCACACCAAAAAAGATGAAAGGGACAGAAAAGGATTTATATGACAATGTAAAGGTGGACAAATATCATGGATAAAGGATTTTGTCCTACAGCTGTTAATATTACATCTTAGCAGAACATTGATTTTGCTTCAGCTGTTTAGTAAGGCCACTGCTCAACTGCATAGACTAAAAATAAGGTTGAGTTCAGTCTTTTGAATCCAAGCTATTATCATCTTTCATCCACTTTAATGTAACTGGCTCAGAAAATTTATAGATTTTAGATTTGTTTCATTTTGTTTAAAAGCTCAGAGTGCAGTTCATAGATCTTGTTTTACCTTGTCTTTAACAATTCCATATTTCTTAGAGAAACCATTGAATCATTTTTGTTGGAGGAGACCTTTAAGATCACCAAGTCCAACCATTAACCCAGCACGACCAGTTCCTCAGCAGTTCCACTACCAGTTCCACTACTACACAGCTCTGAAATCTCACATGGATGGAGACTCCACCACTCTAATGGGCAGCTTGGTCTAGGGCTTGACAACCCTTCCAGGGAAGAAATATGAAGCTCGTACTTAAAAAAAAAAAGAAAAAAAAAAAGACAATTTCTTTCTAGAGAGTGAATGAAACAGGAGAACCTTTAAATAGCAGGAAGATTAGGTTGGTTCTCTGCTGGAGAAACTGAAATGAAAGTCTATTTATGAAGTATTTGCAGCTTTGAATATAATCTTGGAATAATTTTGGTTGGAAGAGACGTTCAACATCATCAAGTTCATAATAATGAACTGCAATAATGAGATACAAGTTATATAAAAAAAAGTTGCTTGTTTCTTGTGGTTTTGTTTCGTTTTTTATTTTGTGAAACTCTGCTTTTTAATGACCCCCATGACGGCCAGATTAGAAGGACCCCAACTGAAGTCATTCATCCCACATAAAACAAACATTGCTCTTTCTTCTTAGCTTTGTTTTACAAGCTGCATTATTACCAGATGATGCTTGAGGGGCCTAGGAGTTTCAGGAGTTAAGATACTTAGACAGCTGCTCCCTATTTAACTTGTAAACCAAGGACAAATCAGAGATGAATCTAAATGTTGGACTTCATGTAGTCCATGATGCAGCACAAACTGGGAAGGGAAAGAAAAAAGAAGCAGAGAAATCTCATCACCCAAGTGCAAAGCTGAAGTCTTGTTTTTAAGACAAGAGGCAAACTTGTGGATGTTGACAGAACTCTAAGGCTCCATGTAATGTACAACAGGGGAAATTTAACCAGATTGGGAAGGAGCCAGGGAAAGAGTCAGGTCTGACTGGGAATGTTCTCAGTACCTTTACACTCTGCTACTGCAGAATTTACTCTATCTCTATCTCTGTCTCTGTCTCTCTCCCTCATTCTTTATCTGTCTCTGATCTCTATATCTCTAGCTCTCATCTCTATATGTCATCTCCATCTCTGTCGCTAGATCTCTGATCTCTGTATCTGTATCTGGCTGGAGAGCAGCCCTGAGGAAAAGGACCTGGGGGTCTGGGTTGATGAAAAGCTCAACATGAGCCTGCAGCTTGAGTGCAGCCCAGACAGCAACCGAGTCCTGGGCTGCATCGTGGCCAGCAGGGCAAGAGAGGGGATTCTGCACCTTTACTCTGCTCTCGTCAGACCCCATTTGGAGTACTGTGTGCAGTTCTGGAGCCCCCAGCACAGGAAGGACATGGAAGTGTTCGAGTGAGTCCAGAGGAGGCCATGAAGATGATCAGAGGGCTGGAGCAGCTCTCCTATGAGGACAGGCTGAGAGAGTTGGGGCTCTTCAGCCTGGAGAAGAGAAGGCTTTGAGGAGACCTTATAGTAGCCTTCCAGTATCTGAAGGGGTCCTACAGGAAGACTGGGGAGGGATTATTTACAAGGTCTTGTAATGACAGGATGAGGAGTAATGTGTTCAAACTGGCAGAGGGGAGATTTAGA
>WBNM01019648.1:0-13102 GCA_013399055.1 Ramphastos sulfuratus
GTGGAGTCACTATCCCTAGAGGATTTTAAGCTGAGTGTGGACCTGACACTCAGGGACATGATTTAGTGTTGACTCTTTAGTGCTGGGTCAAGGATTGGACTGGGTGATCTTTGAGGCTTCTTCCAGATGGATGTATTCTGGGAGTCTGTGTGATTCTGTGATTTCTGGTTTATATTCCCCAACAACTAACCAGGAAACTTGGCAGTGAGTTTTCTAAAAACACTCTGCTCACTTCTACACACCATTAGAAGTCTGGTTGCACTAGATATAAGTTGAAAGAGGTACCAGTCTGAAAAGTAAGCAGAACTTATATATCTATAAATGTCAGTCTCTATTGATATTTTTAATCTTGCCAACTTGTTTATTTTGTGTACTGTCTAATAGCTCATCTATTTTACCTTTTTGGGTGTAAATGGTCTTCCATAGCAGAGACTCTGCCTCCTATTTATACCTTTCTTTTAATTATTAGGACATTGAGACTTCATTCAGACAGTCTCTTCAGTTAGGTATGAAATATTGTGCTTTATGATCAAGTTGAACTTAAATTAAATACAAAAGAGTAAAATGCTTTATCATTTCTGTATTCTAAATGATAGTTTTAGATACTCTAGCATGTTTGAAAGAAACCTTTGTACATCTTTTTCTAATTTATGTCATAAAATCATGCTTAGAATGAAAGCACAGTTAGAATGAAATACTACAACTACTTGAAATATTTTGGTTATAAAGGATTGTACAAGTACTTGAAGTATTGCCTGAAGTCAACAAATTGTACTTGATAGCAATTTCAAAATGTGACCTCCCTGATCTCCTCAAGGACAATAAATTACTTACCTATAAAGAGGAGAAACTTTCCTGGCTTTGTGCCATTTCTGTGTTTTCTTTAATGTGAGATCTCTTCATGTTTTAAGTTTAAAATATATCTCTCCTATCATTAAGTACTGTTTACTAAATCATAGTAATGATATTTGGTACATAAATGCTACAGGTTTCTTAAAACATGTCTGCTATCTGTATATATTATACAGATTTCAGAACATATAGATTTATATTTACATAAAGGTACAGAAATTTACTGTGATGAAGCAGCACAAGACAGGTTTAATTCCTCATTATGAACTTTCATTATTTAAATAGTTTGGATGTTCTAGACATGCAATGTTGCCATAATAATTACTGAAATCAGTTTCTCAACATGTTGCTCAACATTAGAATTTCCAACTCAAATTCAGAAGAATTTTAGTTGGAATTGGTGGGACTTCTTTGTTTTCAGATATTGAAATAGCCACTTTGCTGAAATCTAACCTTTTCTCTTTAAATAATGTTTTGCTTTATAATGTTTTGCTTTATGTCGTTTAGTACTTCAAATTATCCTGCCCTGTTTCGATCATCTCTGGACCCAGTAGCAGACATCCCGCAGGTGAGATAGTCTCACCAACAATCTACTGCTATTTACCACTATAGCTCTGGGGAAGGGGGACTAACACAGAACAGTGAGTACAGTTTGAAACTGCTAAGTGTTTTCCTAGGCATCTAGACGCAGAAATGGTCAGTTATCATCAGTCTCCACATTTGTTCAGGTGTGACACATATGTCTGCTATATTTACAGCTGCAAACACCCATTATAAAGTAACATTGCAAAGAAATATTCTCTTTAGAGACAGCCAGCAGGTTTAGTTCATTTTAAAGATCTCCTTTATAACAAAAGCTTCAGAATTAATTAAAACAATAAAACTGCTGTCACTTTTCTTTTCTAATCCTCTAATAATAATAAAATATACACACCATATTGTGTAGGTACAGCAGAAAAAGGGTATTTTAGTACACTATATTTGTTATGTCCTTGTGGTTTTGTCCTTGTTTCTACCTATGATTCACTTGCAGGCTCTGTTTATTCATGGAGAGGTAGGGAGAAATCAAAAATCCTTCAGAGTTTTCTCTGGCTTTTGAGACTTTAAATCTTTTTTACTCTGTCTCATAGACTGGGAAAGAAAGCAAACTTTTCAGCTTTTCATTCAGGACTGAAAGTCTGACTAAGTGTCTCCAAGTAAAGTCACTAGCCAAACAGTAGGAATCTAAGAGCAGTAAAGCCATGCTGCTTCCATTGCTGCTGCAGAATCTGCAGTCATTATCAGATAGTTACAGCCTATGTACATATGTATGTGTATGTGCATATAGAAGCACGTATACAGATATGTATCTGCATGAAATTTCAGTGAGAGTAATAGCAAACCGTATTGTGAAGTTTTGATTTTGTTTCTTATCATGTGATAGTTAGCTCTGCACTTATCTGCCAAAGTGCTCCAAGATGAGATCCAGCTGCCTGAACACAAAAGCCTGTAGTCACTTGAGAAGCCCTATATTATCATGCCTGTCCTCTAGCAGCTGCTTCACAGCAAAGCAAGTGTTCTAGAAGTCCTGTGTCATAGATGCCACACTTGCAGATCTGTCTCAATACAGACTGTACACTAGGATACCTGTTCCAAGCAGCTGCATTTAGGCCCTACAGACTGGTCTTTTCACCAACTCAATAGGGTGAGGAGTGTGTATACACTAAAAAGTTTTTGCCACTCAAATATAAAGAAGTTATTTTGACTTGTTGGTATATTTACTAATGCTGATTCCTGAAATTTAACTCTGAATTTCTATTGCTCTATGTAAAGGCTATTTATAATAAAGTAGTGTCAGTGGAGAGAAACATTTAGTTTAGCTTTTTGTTGGCATACTTAACTTTCTACTCAATCAGCAGTGAGAGTTTAAGTGTGTCCAACCACACCATTGTCTTTGTGTTCCCTCAAGTATCTCCCAGGCCTCTATGTTAGCATCTTACATTTCATTACTGCCCAGGAAAGCCAGGAGCAACAGGGAAATTAGTTCAGGTGGTTATTCAGATCACACTGTGACTCATGTGTGTCTGTGGAGAGGACAGCAAACTTCTCCTTCCCCTGATGTGCCAAATGCCCAGATTGCCAAAAAGAGGAGTAACTGAAGGGTGCTTCTCCTAATCTGACTTGGTGGAGAAGGTTAGGGTCATTGGCATAGGGTCATGTTATCAGCTACCTGGTGCCAGCGAGAGCAGCAAGAGTTCTGTAACACCACCTGTAGCAAGGAAGGAAACAAGAAGGCACAGAGCAACTAATTTGATGGGCTGAGGTCAGCTGTATGATGTTCAACAAGGTCAAGTGATGGGTCCTACATTTGAGTCACAACAACCCCATGCAATTCTACAGGCTTAGGGAAGAGTAGCTAGAATGCCATCTAGCAGACACACCCTGGTGGTGTTGATCAACAGCTAGATGAACATGAACCAACAGTGTGTTCAGGTGGCCAGGAAGTCCAACAGCATCCTGGTTTGTATCATGAACAGTGTGGACAGCAGCAGTTGGGAAGTGATCGTGCCCCTGTACACATCTCTGGTGAGGCTGCACCTTGAATACTGGGTTCAGTTTTGGTCCCCACACTACAACAAGGACATTGAGGTCCTGGAGTATGTCCACAGAAGGATGACAAAGCTGGTGAAGGATTTGGAGAACAAGTCTTATGAGAAGCAGCTGAGGAAATCAGGCTCTTTTAGCCTGGAGAAGAAGAGCCTCAGGGAAGACCTCATTGTTTTTTACAACTACACAAAAGAAGATTGTAGTGAAGTAGATATTGGTCTCCATAGTAACAATTGATAGGATAAGAAGAAGTGGCTTCAAATTACACTGAGGGAGGTTTCAATTGGGTATTGGAAAAAATTTCTTCACTGAAAGGATTCGCGAACTCTGGAGTAGGCTCCCTGCGAAGGTGGTTGCATCCCCATCTCTAGAGGTTTTTAGAAGACTCATAGATGTGATTCTAAGGGAAATGGTTTAACACCATACTTGATAATTAGATAATGGTTGTACTCAGTGATCTTAAAAATCTTTTCCAACCAAAACAATTCTTTGATTCTATAATTCATAGATTCATAGAACAGATTGAATTGGAAGGGATTTTTGAGATCATCAAGTACCAACCTCACTGCTATGGGCAGGGACACCCTCCACTAGATCAGGTTTCTCAAGGCCTCATCGACCCTGGACTTAAACATCTCCAAGGAGGGGGCATCCATGACTTCCCTGGGCAACCTGTTCCAATGTCTCACCACTCTTAATGTATAGAATTTCTTTCTAATATCTAGTCTTAATCTGCCCTCCTCATTCTTCAGTCCATTTCCTCTCACCCTATCATTTCAAGACCTTGTAAAAAGTCCCTTCCTAGCTTTCCTGCAGGCTCCCTTCAGGTACTGAAAGACCTCTATAAGCCCCCAGAGCCACCTTTTCTCCAGGCTGAACAGCCTGAGCTCTCTAAGTCTGTGCCCATAGGTAAGGCACTCCAAGCCTTTGATAATCTCCGTGACCCTGCTCTGGACCCTTTTCCAGTTCGATGGAATTCTTCTGCTTTATGTCTGGACCCTTTTCCAGTGTGATGTCCTTCTTCTGTTTTATGTATTTACCCCTTAGGCAATGGCTGATACGCTAACTCAACGGCTGTTATGTTAGCCTACACACAGCGTGCTCAACAACATACACCACTATCACAACCTCAGTCCCTGGTGAGCTGCATCAGACTCTACTGATCAGCACTAAAACAGTTGTGCTTTATTTGCAACTTCTGTTCATATGGCTGCTTTTGTTTTATTTGTGTGAGTAAGCTCAATTTTTGTTCCCCTCAGTGCCTCTTTGTTTTGCTTCACTAAGCAGATGAAATAAGTAGCTGTATCTACTTCTGGTTTATGCTCCTTTGAACACCAGCTCCCTGTGGATGTTGTGCCTTGCACTGGGATTTTGGCAGGGTGCAGAGAAAGGCAGAGGGTTTTCATCTGCCATCTCTTGGCAGGTACCTTTGAGAACCTCAAATGAAGCTAGAGATCTGACCCGGGGTGATATGCTTCCTTACTGAGTTGCATATGTTGACACAGCTCACAAATTCCCCCTGAAGGAGAGGTCCTGTTACTGTATAAGACAGTAAAACAGTATTTATTTTGACCACTACTTGAATGGGCTTGATCATAGCTTGACTAAAATAGTCTGTGTAGGAGGTTTCCATGTCTGCTGGACCATCATGTAGGAAAAGCAGAATTGCTTTGATGAGAGATGGTGAATTGTGTATGTTTAAACAGACTTGTCCTGGCTTGAGCAATTTGAAAATGTTGCTAACACTGTCAAGCTGTCTTTAGAAGGTATGTACAGGGAGGACACCTATACTGGGAATAAATTTGGTTTCTGCATCCTAAGGTTGTGAGTGGAGCTGCATCAACTTGTTTGGCAGCACCAGTTCACCATCCAGAGCTGTGCTCTAGCCTCAGATACGGGATGACAGGAAAATCTAAACTTAGGAAAGTGGTTTTGTAAGAGAAGGAATAATTTGAAGTCTTAGGCACAAAGCATTAAGCTGTGCAGTATAATAAAGATTATTAAACAGGAGAAAAGAGAGTTGACCTGAGGCTTCTGTAATTAGTTATGTGCATTATATGAAGTTATTATGTATAGTTATTATAGGAGGGAGGCATTGTTCAAAGTACTTTTTTAATAGATAAGGCAAAGAAAGGTCAGTGCTATTCTCAGAGCCATTCACAGGAGTTTCTATTAATAAATATCAGGAAATCATCTACAAAATAGTACTTTCATTTAAAATGAGGTAATGAAAGATAATAGTATCTACTGTGGTAAACTCTCTTTTACTCACCAAGATCATTCTGCAAAATAAAACTGAAGACAATTAATTTCCACAAAAACAGCTGTTCAAATTCTGCCTGGAATCTTTCTGTGACTGTTCACCTTCAGGAAATTATAACCAAAGACACTGGAAGGAAACAGATGAACTGGCTCTTGGAACAGAAGCCAAGCTGATGTTATTTTTAAAAAGTTCTTATGTTGTGTCATGGTATCAGGGGAAAATTTTCACCCACTCTTCCTTTTTGGTACACACAATTGAAAGCATACAGGATTTCATCATGTTTCTTTCTTCTGCCTGTCTGGTTGAAAATCTGAAAAGTCTTCATGGGTGTCTTAGAAAGTGATTTAGGGTGGGCATCAATTGATAGTGGTGAAAATATGTAGAACTATTTGAAGAAAGAAGAATGGGAAAAGGAAGGCTACATTATCCTAGTAGTGTAAAAGGCAGTATCTCCGGAGCAAGTTTCTTTTAATTGCAAAAGAACATAAGTATAAGCTCAAACAAACTCTATCCTGTAGTTTTGAGCATCTAACATTTTGATGACAAGGCTATAAAAAACCTATAGCCACCAATGGGTGCAGCGCTTAAAGAAATTCTTCTGTGACCATATGTACCATCCATAAAAAGCCCTTTCTAAATATACTTTGAATCAGATTGTTTAATGGAATAAACTGTAATTATAAAGTGTATAAATTGTATAAGTGACTATAAGATCAGCTAAAATAACTACTAAAAGCTAGTTCTCCAGTAGATTCTGTTTATTTATTCATTTATTTTCATGTAACTCTATCAGTCTATCAACAAACTGTTTCAAGAACACACTTTTTCTCTGGAGAGTTGTTGTACTGCACAGCACTCAGGAATAGTTGGCATGGTTCCCTGTACTATTGAAGTAGAGGTGCAGAGTATCTGTGCTATATTCTGTATGCCTCCCACTTAAGTGTTGACTGGAATAGATACTAGACAAAAAATCTTCACTCTTCTCTGAGTTCATATGATCAACACGAAAAATATACAGAAGGATAACAAAGATTTTACAGTTCTTGAAGAATGCCATGAGATGAGAGACCATAAAAAGTTATAGCCTAGAAAAGAGAAGTCTCATAGTGAGGGGGGAGGGGGATCGGGGATGACATGACAATAGCTTAAAAATTTGTTTGTAGTAATAATAACAAATAAGAGATCCAAACAAGGAAAAGCAGGAAATGCAAGTTTGGACTCCAAGCATTCAAGCAAGGCAACTAAGCAGCAAAGAGAAATGGCAGAGGAGAGGATGGGAAACCAGAAATTCTAAGGAAAAAAAATACAGTTGTTGGGACCTGCTGGTGGTATTATAGAATCATAGAATCATAGAATGGTAGGGTTGGAAGGGACCTCAAGGATTATGTAGTTCCAACCCCCTGCCATAGGCAGGGACACCTCCCACTAGTACAGNACACCTCTCCAGCTAATGTGATCAAATGGGTGTTTCCTGGCTCAGTTTCCTGTGAAGCATAGCCTTCTACCTCCTCCACAGCCACAGAAAAAGCTTGTCTGTTATGGGATTGCTGTGACAGTATCACTGTGGGAAGACTGTAGGAGTCTTTTTATCTATTTATATTCATTTTATACATACAGCTTTAGTAGAGGTGGTTCGGTAAAGCTCAGTACTTCTGGTTATAACTCAGTCAAGCACTTAATTGCATCTTTAGCTACTTTCACAAACTAAGAGAGAGGAAAGAGGTATTTTTTAAGAGGCTTAGATATGCTTTTCTAAAACTTATTTGTGACAGGAAAAAGATACATTTCATGATTTATTGGTAGTATGAAAACTGCTGGTGTAAGAAAAAGAGGAAAGAGCATGTTTAATTACTTAATTAGCTCACATAACAATTCTTAAATGTATACATTTTCACCAAGTGTTGCAGTAGTTTGCAAACTATATTTATTACTCCCTGACTTCACTCTGTGGTTTCAGTGGAATTAAATGGTAGGTATAATCTGGTACTATACCCAAAATCAGTATCACTGTCTTGGCAGAAAACACTTTATGATACAGTAATTGATTCTTCACCAACTTTCAGTGTCTATACTAGCCTAGAAACCTATCAAAGCCTGCCTGCAGTTAAAAACTCCGTTTGGTCACAGGGACCAAATTGTTGTTCCTGCAACATAGGGAAGTTTGATGACAGTGAAGAGCTGAGCCACGTGAAGTAGATTACCCAGGAAAAATGTAAAGCCATCGTTTACTCTTCAGGCAGTAGCAGTTTCTAGCAGTGGAAACTGTAACAGAAAAATTCTGCCTCCTCTTTCAGAATAATAAAGCCATTCTTCCTCTAGATTTCTTACAACAATCCTACCAGCAGCCCCTACACTAACTGTAGTACAGTAGGCGTTCTGTTCAAGTGAACCATTTACTGTGTTGCCATTTGTTTTCAACAAAGTGAATCATATTTGCATAATGCTTGATTAATTTACCATCAAAATATTAGTTTGATATTACTTCATACTATATAAGCAGCTTACTCCCGTATCTGTCTAATGCAGCAGTATAATGAAAGTATTGATAGATAGAGTCCTGTCCCACACAGCATTGTGCTAAGCTAACGCAACAGCACAGAAACTTGCTAAGACACTGTCAGGTATTAAAATATATTTAATATAGATATGCAGAATATATGAATGTTAATGTTGCCCAGTGTAGTTCCTAGATACTGCCTCAGGGTATTAGGAAGTAAAGTGCTTCTGATTAATCCAAGATTTGTACCACATGAGCACATGTGTTGCCCTGATTTCCCTGGTCAGGGTAAAAAGTATATTTTGCAATGCAAACTTATTAGGACTATAAACTGTTTTGAGTTACTTTCAGTTTTGAGGCTTTGATACTAAGTCATTGACTTTTCTTATTGTATGAATAATAATTATTTCCTTATTGACTTCACTGGAATTTAACAATTTATTTTAGAACATAATTTAGTCATATTCTAGAACATATTCTATTAATTTATTCATTTATTCTAGAACATATTCTATTAATTTATTCTAGAACACTTTACAAGTCTGTAAGTCTGAGTTACTAATTGTGGCTCCACTCTGTGGGCGGGGTGGGCTGTGCTGTCTTTTACATGACTACAATATAGCAATAATTTCACAGTATCTTCCTTTCCACATCATCTGACCTGTGATTCTGTTGCATTCTTAGTTGTGCGGGAACTAACAAGTCTGTAAAGATCTTTGGGAAGAAGCTAGTTCAGAAGTCCAGCCTTTATTAGGTAAGTACTGTATATCTACAACATAATATTTTTTGTGGAATATTCTAAGTATTCTGAAAGGCTTTAAAGAATTCATGGAGTATTTAGTGAATTTCTGAATGTGTCTGGAAAATGGTACATGTGACAAAAAGTTTTCCTGCAAATTTATTTGCAAATTTGGGGCTGATATTGACACTGAAGGATTAAAACTTCATCTCTTTTACATGTTTCCAGGGCAGCTTATCATGGAGAATCTCAGCACTCAATGCTTTTCTCTGCACACTAGCCAGCTGCTCAGAGTTTCCGGTTATTTTGTTGAAGAAAAGTTCTGTTGCAGCCGAGAAATGTTTAAGGTTATGTCAGCCAAATAGTTTGGGCTGGCTTGCAAACTACAGATACCATGTGGAAATTGTATGCAGAATACATACTATTAATAATGAAATGTATATCATGAAATTTGCACATATAAACATGTTTATCACCAAAGGAGAGCCCACCATGGATTTAAAAGTTCAGAGTGAAAAATAAATAATACTTTGTAAATATTAATAGGCATTAACAACATATTGTTTAAAAAATATGAGGGAAATTGCATTGTGATGCAGCAAAAGGGGGTTGAGCACTAGAAGAGTACTTTGAATTACTTGGAAGCTAAATAATTTATATATAAACAAATTTGTCAGAGGACACTGAGAAGAGGAAAACCAACAAATTATTGCAGAATCGGAAATTTTTACAAGTGTTGTATAATTTTACTAAGTACTAAAATGATTAAGTGGAGGGGAAAATAAGTTATATATAGTCTTGAATTTTTTTTTGAACTTCAAAACATTGTATTTCTGTATAACAATTTTCATGGAGAGGTGTCCTCCATGGAGGATATGTCACAATCATTGCCCTTTATGAAATCTTGAAAAAATTCAACCAAGCTGTTCTTGAGGCATATGTCTCTTTTTTCCCCAAAACTATGAAAAGAAACAGGTAAACATTACCTCTCAGCTTGATGAGTCACAGGTCATATTTAGTCCCTCTGGAAATAGCAATGGAATCAAAGGCAGTTTTTGTAGAATCATCTGATGAAGACAAGAGTAAATTTAGGATGTGTCAGGTGTATCTGTTGGGGGAAAAAAAAAAAGTGATGATGAAATTGAGGGAGGCAAATCCTTCCTCAGTCTCAAAGGACACAAGGATGAGATGAAGGTACAGATGTCATTTTAAAAAATTGGAAGCCAAGCAAGAAGTGATTGGAGACTGTGACTGCATAAAATCTAGAATTTGGGGGAAACAAAGAAACATGGGAAAAAAGAAATGGATGGGACTGATTTTTTCTTAAGAGTCTGCTCAGAGCATGCCTGTGAGGTTTATAGTCACCAGAGTGACTATAAACAATAGATGTCTGATCTTAACTGAGATAAGGGATACAAAATTCTCATTGGCTCAAAGTGCAACCCATTTTAAAATGTGATAAATACATGAAAAGTGAGGACTTCATAAAGTTCTGTATTAAATCTCCGATAAATTAATTGAAAATGAGAAATAATAGTTTTAAGTACTTTGTTTCAAAATAAAATATGTAGATTTTTCATTACAAAATTCCTACTTTCTTTGATAATTATATATAACTCTAGAGGTAAAAGGAAAAGACTAAACAAACAATACGGCACTATGATCCAAACATAGTGGGGTATCACCTATTGCCTAAGTTGCTAGGATTGTACTCTTAACTACCTAGCTGGGAAGCACTGGAGCTTCATGTACGTTTCAGTAGAAAGAATTTTAACCTAAGAAGCATTTCATTTAAATATTACATTTGAAGAACATATTGTATTTTGATAATCTGACTAAAAAGTCAAGGTTTGTCCAGTATTAACCATAATTACAAAAATAAGGCAAATTTTGTCTGTGCTGAATTTTTTGTGACCGTTTTTGCTTACTTAATTACAATTCTATGAGGCCTCAGAAAAGACTAACCCCTTTTTAGCTATTTATTAGCACTACAGATGTGTTTATAATTGTTTGAATATATTAAACTTTGTTTTAATACTTAAGCACAGAAAATACTTTCAGTAGTTAGGAGTGACTGTAGATCATACACATTTTTGTGATTTTAGTTTTTCTTAACAAAGATAAAACTATCCCAGAAGGCTGTCTGATGATGTGAGGCAGTTGGAAAGCTTTACACTCCAGAAAGTGAGTGATTCAGTAGCATTGCCATAATAATCCCACAGTCCTCACAGCCTTCTCCCCAGGTAGAGGTGGTCATTGTAGAGACTTGCTTAACTTTCTTTTTATGTTTCAGAATTATGAAATCTGTCATCCTTCTAGGACTATTTAGAATGACATCTTTCAGTATTCTGCTACAATACTAGTCACCAAGATCTACACCTGTTAGTGATCAAACATGTGGATGTTTGGATGGGAGAAAAAAAAATTGCTTCCTTTCTTATCCTCCAAATGGAGATAAATAAATTCGTATGTAATCTAACACCTAATTCAAAATATCTAGAAATATTACCTTTATGTTGTAGGCAGTCAGCTATAATTAAGAGCTCATTAGTCTCCTGATATCCCACCTCCAATTTTTCTTTCAGTAAACTTAGTAATTATTATACCTTGCCTGCTGGCTGGTAATCAATTTCAATGTCTTACAACAATTGCCAAAAACCTCTGCAAAATTCAATAATTACTCTGTAGCATTTTTCATATGTATATATTATAAATATTCTGTGTATCTTTTCACACAATTTTTTGAGACAGGGAAAGGAAATTAGTCTTTAAAATTATATTCAAACAGACTCTGAAGTTTTTGCTTCTCCAGAATGACACAACAGTCCTGGCTGAGTTAACTGGGAGAGAAAGTGAGAGCAAGTGTCTTTCTGCAGCCTGATGTCTCTCCATAGAATAGTTTCGGTTGGAAGGCACTTTGGAATGTCACCTAATCCAATGTCCTCTGCAATATGCAGATACATCTCCAGCTAGGTGTGATGGCTCAAATTCACATCTAACCAGACCTTGAATGTTGACCGGTCTTTCCAACTTTATTCTGTTACTTCCTCACCAGATTTCCACCATGATCCATTTTTTGCACTGAGAGAAAGCTCTTGGCAAAACTACAACTGTTTTTCTTCTTTTTACTTTCATGATGTCATTTTAATTATAAGTAGATCTTATGCTACCTTGGTTTGAGCTGGAACAGCTCAGGACCGAGGGCAAAATAAATTTACCCCAAAGGAGTAAATAACCACACTCGCACAGGATTGGAAAAGTAAGCAAAATACAAAACCTACTGAGGTAAAAGTATATATACATACACTCAGAATCACCCTTGGCCCAGCTCCTCAGCTGGGGCCCGGACCAGACCTCAACCACCCAAACCTCCCCCCCACTCTACAACCCAACAGGCCCATCATAGACCTCACTGCCTACCCCCACCCCCACCCCTTTACCCACAACTAATATAGTCCCAGAGCAGGCCTGAATTATGCAGTGAGAAGTATCTTGTCAACCAGGCTCACTCACACACAAACCAAAGCAATAGCATATGCTCAGACAGGAGAGGTGGGAAGGAGCAAGAGAGCGGTGACCACCAAGGCTACCCCTCACAGAGGGAGGAAAAGAGAACAGAGTAACAGTATCCTGGTCCTCCTTGCTGGGATGGACTCTCCCACCTCCTCAGGAGGTCTACTCTATGGTTCTGTCGATTAACTTGCAGCTTCCTTAACCTACAACATATGCTTAGAAAAAAAGCCAGATACGTCATCTGGCAGCTGTGCCATGAAGGATGCAATCCAAAATTCCTTCCTAGCGATATAAAAAATTATATCATAATAATACCTTCTATCTGAAAGTGTTGTCATTGGCTTTTACTATTTCATTCACTCTAATAGCTGAGTGATGTTATTTTGTTCTGTAAGGAACTATTCCAAATGTTTTCAGATCTCCGAAAGGAACTGTGCTGCATGCACATTAATGCAAATTTAGGAAATATTCTGACTTCGCTGGATTTTGCAAACTAACATATTTTTGATGAAAAACTGAAATTTGAAGGAATGCATTTAGAGATGCAAGAGATGTTTTTCACTCCTGATGTGCTCATTGTTAGCCTTTTTTTTGCCCTCTGTCTGGGTCATTTAGAATTGTCTGTTCAGTGGAAGGTATTTTTTCAGGTAAA